>JAODLD010000075.1:623606-651553 GCA_026781065.1 Mormyrops boulengeri | reverse complement strand
TATATATATAAATAAGTAAATAAAAGATAAAGTAGTCCTCCGCAGAGGGGGGGTGGTGGAGGGCCAACAAAAAAAAAGAGGGAGAGGAGGGGAAAAAAAAAAAAGGAAAAAGAGGAAGAAAAAGGGAAGGAAAAAAAAAAAAAAAGAATTCTCATTTATAACCGCCCTTCGACTGTTCCGTTCTGGGGCTGTATACAACCAAAATCCAAAATTTTGAACCTGCAATTCGGCACCAGCTCATTGGAACTCAAGTTATTTGACTCATGCTACTTTGAAAACTCATATACCAAAAGGTTTTATTCTCAGAATTATTTTACAGCCAGCATTTGGTGAAATTTGACATTCAAACTGATTTTTAACTTTGTAGTTGTGTTTGAATTGAGTTATTTCAACATCAAAGTGCTTATATTTGAGGTTTTTCCTTTATTTTTCCCACCCCCTAAACCTTACAGACTATTGTGTACCATATTCAGAATTATAACAAGCATTGGCATATATATTCAGTTTGATGATGCATTCAATATACTATCATCCAATACATTTTAAAGCCTTGCTTCAGTTTGTAAGAAACCAGCAAATAGGTTTATACATTCTTAACATAACTGTTTTGTTTAACCTGCAACATCAATGTCTTCCAATTTGGTTATATTTGCAACTAAATTGTGTGTGACTATGCCCTGCAATGGGTTGGCACCCCATCCTGGGTTGTTCCCTGTCTTCTGTTCATGCCTCTGGATCCCCCATGACTCTGAATAGGACAAGCAGTTAAAGAAAAAGGATGGATGCTTTTGGACTGTGGGGGAAAACCAGAGTACCTAAAGGAAACACCATGACAACACAGGGAGAAATGCAAGCTCCACACACTTGGACCCACGGCAGAGACTCCATGGTTCCAGAGGTGGGAGACATCAGTGCTAGCCACTGCACCAGCATGCCACCCCATGTTGCCACCATGACACAAAAAAGAAAAAAATCTTGCCATAATGATATCCTTTTAACATTTTAACACAAAAGTATAACATTAGCCCACGAAAATTATCTTGTTATAACGGGGTACAAATGTGGATCTTTATCATCCACTGAGATGTGGCACAGCCCTTTGGTTAGTTATTATGGAAAAGTCGTAGTTACTGTTTTTCACTTCTTCGGTAAAACACGTGCCAGCCAGATCTGGGGGTCCTACAGCACCTGTTCTCCCTCTCTCTGAGCCTGTGGCAGGTACCCCAGCACTGGTGGATATCCTGTGTGGTCCCTGTTCCAAAGAAAGGGCACTCCAGTTCCCTTAACCTCAGACCAGTTGCTTTCCTTTGACATATGACAACCTTTGAGGGGCTGGTCAGTGGTATAGTTTCCCTTTAGTAGGTGGGTATATTGTTATACCGAATAATTATGTGAACACACTTTTCCTCTGACTGATACACATTTCTGACAATTTTTAGGTCAGTATATGTTAAATCCATTTTTTCGGGGTGGGTATATGCTGTACGTTTGTGTACACACATAATACACCACTGAGGCTGGTACTGAACCAGCTCTGACCCCTGTTAACATAGCAGCTGGATCCCCTGCAGTTTGCTTACCAGGCACACACGGGTGTGGATGGTGCTCCGATCCACGTGCTTCACAGGACCAACTTCCCCCTAGATAAAGCTGGGACCACATTCAGGATCATGTTTGTTGACTTCTCCAGTGCCTTCAACACCATCCAACCTCTTAGATTGGGGAATAAGCTCAGGATGATGCTGCTTGATGCCCCCAAAGTTTCCTGGATCATGGACTATCTAAGTAACAGACGGCAGTTTATGAAGCTCTGGGACTGTGTGTCGGAGTTGGTGGTGAGAAACAGAGGGGCACCTCAGGGCACAGTCCAGTCCAAATTCCTGTTTATCCTTTGCATGTCGGGCTTCCAGTACAACTCTTTCTTGCCATCTACAGAAGTTCTCTGACGACTCCTCGATACATCAGCAATGGAGATGAGTCAAAGTATAGAGGACTAGTAGAAGACTTTGTCTTGTGGTGCAGGGAGAGCAACTTGCAGATCAAGGTCAGCAAGACAAAGGAGCTAGTGGTAGACTTCCAGGGTAACAGGGAGCCCCTGAGACCAGTCAGTCCCCAGGGGGAGAAAGTGGAGGTGCTGCAGGGCTGCAGGATCCTGGGGGTCCACCTGAACAGCAGAATGGACTGGGTGGACAACACAGCTGCACTGTACAAGTAAGGCCAGAGCAGACTCTACTTCCCTTCCTAAGGAGGCTCGGGTCTTTTAAGATGTGTGGCACGCTGCTGTGTTTTTTCAATCTTTAAGTGTGATTTCTGCTCAGTGGCCAGCTGGGGAAGTGCCATCAGTGCAGGCCTTGGCAAATGCCTGAACAAACCCTTCAAGAAGGCCAGGTCCATCACAGGACTGACCCTGGACCCATTGCAGGCAGTAGCAGAGAAGAGGATATTGGCAAAATTGGACAAGATTATGAACAATTCTGCCCATCCCCTTCAAGGGACGCAGTGGCATTTAGCCACTGGCTCATTCCACCCCAGTGTGCTAAATATCATTACTGGGGATCGTTCCTGCCTGCTGCCATCACACCACAGTGCTTTCTTCTGACGTGCCACTCCCCATCCACAGCCATGACCCATCTGGAAGCATCCTCTCTTGTTACAATACCATCCTGTGCTTACTGTACTAACTGCACATAATTTATTTGCACATAACTATTACTCGTTGTAACGGTCATATTGAATGTTGTATTTGGGTTTTTATTTTGGTATTGCTCATGGTGTGAAGGTCACATGATTGTATGGGTGTTGGCATTAGGTTGTAAAAGGAACCACCTGTGAAGGGGAGCCAGAGGCAGATGGGGAGAGCACATTTTTGTTGACCGCATTTTGTATCGGAGTTTTCTGTAATGTTTTAACGTCGCTGATACCTGACATTGTGTGGTTTGAGCCATATGATGTAGTGTTTTATCTTAAATGGACCAAAGGACAGTCTGTCTCTGCAAATAAAGGAAACTGAGATAATTGAAATGTTAGCGCGTCAGCCTGGTACCTCCTGCACTTGGCCTCGTTGGTATGGTAGTAGCCAACATTAGTATTCATTTTTTTTGTATCACATTCTGTGTGTCTGTTTGGCACTATATGTATGTTCGTCTGTGCACTATGATGTTGCTGACGTATGCACCAGAATTACCCCCTGGGATCAATAAAGTTAATCATAATGTCATTGTAAGTCTTTGAATCTGTGAGCTTTCATTGTCATATTACTGCCAGGAGGGGGTGCTCAATCTCTACTATGCAACAACCACAGGCACACAATTTCATCACAACACAGAATGATTTCAAAGAGACACAAAGCAGTTATAAACTACTCTAAACACCTGCAGATGCCTGTCAGTTTACAGCAGATTCACACACAGCTCACCAATGGTTACTTTTCACTGAAGGGTAACAGGATGATAAGAGAGGCAACAGTATGGATATATTCTGATCATCTTTGGGAATATCATTGGTTGAAACCAGCTCAGTGTAAAAGAGTGTGTCTGGTCACCATTATTGATAAGTATTAGTGGGTTTTACAACCCTGCACAGTTTGGCCCATGTGAGTGCACAAGCACCAAGACACTAGGCAGAAAAGGAGCTGGACACTACAAGGCGGCAAGTACAAGACTAAACATAGGTAAGCTTTTACTAAGGGCGGTATCACTGTCGCAGTGTAAGTACTCTAGCAAATATAATTGTCACCATGCAGCATACTGGTGATATTAGGGGAAATTTACACATCTGAACGTTTAGAAATAACTAATGTCCACACTCACTTTCCTTCATAACCATATATGGACATACTTCTGTGGAAGGAAAATTGATGGGTTAGGCAAGAACATTATGAGATCGATGTCAATGTCTTAGGCCTTAGGCATGAAGAGGATGTACAGACTGTGTGTGTCTGTGTGTGCATATGCTTCCGTTCCTTTGCACATACTCTGGGATTCAGCTGCAGGTCTTTGGGTTGCATCAAAGCAGGTGGCCGAGCAAAACTAGAGAGAGAGAACCCCGCGGTAGAACCTGGAGTCTGTCGAGCTGCTTGAGGTAGAAGAGAGGACTTCTGAGAAGGCGGTCCGGAGTTCTGAGAAGCGCTTGATATTTGCAAGAACGTTATGATATATATGTAATTGCATTTGCGATATTATAAGCTGTGCAACTGTAAAAGATTTACTATGCATAAGGCATACATTTGCTTATGATGACAATAGAATTTGTAGAAGTAAACAATGGAGCCATGGTTTGAATGAAAGAAGGCTTTATGATGTAGTACGAGCCTTCGTACAAGCTGTGAAAATGCACTCTGAGACATGGTATATGTCAACAGAAGGTCAGAGTGACTTGATAATTATGGGATGGAGTATCTGCAGGGGTAACCAAGGCGGTTGCACAATCAATGTAAGCATGTGCAAAAAGAATGTGCCTCTTGGGGTAGCAACCAGATATAATTAATTCACCCCTTGAAGTATTAACCAATCATTATTAATGAGCTTTTTGATAGTAAAATAGATTTTCAGCAGAATAGCCAATTATGTTATCAATATGGTTTTTGGGGATGCTTGTAAAAAGTATTTACTCACTCTGTGTGCCACCGTGACTGGGACGGGGATACTTTGTTAGTTTTACTTTCTCTTTTTGCTATTAAAGAAACTTTACCTTACCAGATTTCGATTTGAGTCATTTTCAAGTACTTCGACTACATTTTCAGTAAGGGACAGGTCTCCGTCTATTAGTAACAGTAAATTTTTAACTTCTGCACTTCTCCAGCATAAAAAAAAATATTATTAGATAAAAAGGCTGCCTACTACTTAACTAGCTAAGTCACTGTGCAATGCAGAGGTTTCTCAACAGCTATATCTTTGTCTTCTGGGTGTATTTGCACAGATGGTGAAAAGTCATGTTATTTACTCTGTAGTTGTTTTCAACAAATGGTATAAAAACAACTTTATTATTAAGTTAAGCAATCTTTTAGGCTAAATAGCTTATGTTTGTTTACACTACAGAATGTTTATATTGAGTACTTAAACTTTGCAGAAAGTCAGAGCATGGATTTGGTCACAGTTTGAGTAAAAACAGTTTTGATTATGCGTAGAAAAATATTTATTTTAGGGGACTTCCGTGATATTTCTTCTATGCAAAATCTAATGTGTTTTTATGTGGCTATGCTTTGCTTATCTCTTGCTATGTTTTCTGTATGGCCCGTGTGGCATTTTCTAGGCAAGCTACACACCCGAGTCCCCCCCACCCCAAACTCTTGGCTCATCTTGCCCTTTCCAGGATCTGGGGTTAATGTACTTATTAATAAAATTGGGCTGAATCTCTCAGTGTTGACACTGAGGATTGTGACCTTGGTGTAGGGCTTTTGAGCTTCTAAGATCCACAGAGATATCTTGTAGGAGTTTCAGATCTTGGTAGAGCTTCATTTGATGAATGGATCTGTGAAAAAAAAGCCAGACATACTACAGTCAAACAAAGGCACCCAGGAATGGTATAAAACAAAAGCTGAGTATTCTGCCCGGACATGGGTTACTGGGTGAAGTTCACTGGCCAGAGCCTGTTGGACGAGCCACTGAGGTAACCAGCCTCGGTCTTATAACATTTTATGGCCCCAGCATTTACCAAGTGGCAGGTGGAGGTTTGTTGTGGTACAGCAAGCATAAATGGGATGGACCCAGATAGGTCACACCTTGGTGATGGGTTAGGGTTAATAATCATAGTATCATGTTACTATAGGATCCACTTCTATGTACTAGTGGTAAAGAAGGTTGAAAAAGGTGTAAATGGACAATGCTTTTAGAGCTGTCAGTTGAGCGTTACCAAGAGACCTGGAAGGCTACAATGAAGGCAGCTGCAGAAGCAGTGAGAACTCTGCAATGAGACTGGTGGCTCCAAAGAATGGGGAAGTAGTGCTTTATTTGGCATTTACAATGCAATGCTTCTTTTCACACATTCCACCTTGTTCTCCTTTAAGACATACACACATATACAGTTGAGAGCATAACTTGGGGTCCAAGTGTAGAGTAAGCCATTAATCCCATACCCCTGGACTATTTGGGATGGTAAACGGTCCTGCTTAAGGCCCCACAGAGATTATTCTGCTGAGTACAGGACTTGAACCAGCAACCTTTGAAGTAACCGAGTATATTTTTGAATGGTAGAAGGAGTACTTTTAGGAGGTTTTAGAATGGGTCTTTGCTCATCCAAGGCCCTTCATTAGATGGCTCCCAGTCTTGGAATTTGGGTTGCTTACTGGTTTAGCTATGAAGTGAAAGTGATTAGTTGTCAGTTGTGTTGACACACCACAACAACAACAACAACAACAACAACAACAACAACACATATGTGACATAGCAGGGGGCAGCTAATTTAGCATTCAGTGAGCATTATTGTGTTCAAAGTATCTCAGCAGTACTTTGCTGGTCAGGGATTCAAACCAGCAATCTTTTGATTACAAGTATGCTTCCCTAACCATCAGGCCACCACTACCCCACAGGGCCCTTCCGCCCTGTGTTTTGAATCCTGGTCCACCAGTCCACTTTTTTGTCCCTCAACTCTGTTATTAGTGTTTCCCAACTGTAACTTGGCACTTGATGTCATGGTCAGCTCCTGCTGTCTCAGTCTTTTGTGTCCCTTCCCCGTTTGGCCAGCAGGCATCGCTGGCCATCCTGTCCCTCCTGGTCAGGGTCATGGTGCAGATTACCTGACAGATTACCAAGTCCTAGGTAAGCCTAGACAACCGCTTTGAGATCCAACCAGGTGGCATTATTATAAGAAAAGATCTCAGCTGTGCCTTGAGGTCCCTATCGATCATTGAACTCCTCAACCACAGAGAGTTTTTTGTACTTGTGACCATTTTCTTTTTGGTAAATACTCAAGGCTCATGACTACAGGTAAAGATTGAAACCCAGATTGAGAGGTAAACTGTGGGCCTTGTCTGATGGTTTAGATTTTGCTTCATTTCCTCAGAATGCCTCAACGCCTGTTAAAGTACAGATACCAAACTGATTCTGCTATCAGTCTCACAATGCCTCTTACTGTCACTTATGAACAAGGCTGTCAGAATTTCCCCATCGCCTGATGACCAAGACAAATTAGATGTCATTCCAACGATGAATGGGAAAATCACTATAATGATGCCAGTATAATAGCAAGGAGATGTCTAATAACTAATACTTTTATTGATCCCTGTGGGGAAATTCTATTTTTACGCCTCCCTCAACCTGCTCTTTGTAGAGTAAGTTGTCCACGAAGAGCTGCCACCTATAGCGGCGCCCAGGGAGCAGGGGGTTAAGGGCCTTGCTCAAGGACCCGCAGACGTGCGGAGGCTGGGTTTGAACCAGCGAGCTTCTGATTACAGGCACACAAGCTTAGCCCCCTGAGTCACACCCATTAAAAAACCTATCGAATTACATTAAATTTCATGTTAAATGGAGATAAATTTGAAATTTGTTTAATGTATTAATTAACTGATTATTATTAAATAATTGTTTTACTCAACAACAAAAAAAATCTGTCATTAAAAATTAAACAAGCAAGCTGCAGTAGGTAGACGCCCATAATCCGAGGATGGGGAATTTTGGTCTTAAGTCGGGCAAATAATATTTATGGATGTCTATGATGGGCCAGTCAAGTTAGTATGTATTTATTTGTAATGTAATATCTTTACAACTGGAGTCCTCCAGCTATCTATAGTTAGGCTGTAGATCAGCATGAAATAACACAAAATTATAACAACATAGGCCTATATGTTAATAACAAATCAATATATTGTTGCAAGATTCTCATGCTCACGCAAGAAAGCTTACAGCAAATCTATATTATCATTATAAACCTAAAATTATCTACATCAAAAGTATAGTTTGCAGACCCTACAGACTATTTACAAGTTATTAAAGCTGTTGCATACTTGTAAATGCGTGTGCAAGTGTGTGCAGACTTGTCTTGAATTAAAAATCTCACGCTAGCCAGCTGACCAAAGTTGGCAGCCCTCATCTTGTATTGTTTTCAAACAAATTGCAGTGTCTTACATTTCTTGAGCTAATGGCCAAACAAATAATAGTGATGCTGTAGCGGTTCTTAGTGATCAGAATTCTCAGGGCAGATGTGCTCTTATTCTGAAGACTTGTTTGACTTCTGGTTCAGAGTTTTTTCTGTTACCTCGGTGGCAACCGGATCTTGGTTTCCTTTGTGCTAATAAAAAAAGAGGTTTCATACCTTTCACGGGGTAGGCAACTGCCTCCTCTCTTTTTCCTCTCGCCACATTGGTGACCCCGACATCTCCTCGTACGTGTACGAGATTTCCCTCAGCATGACAGCTAATGCTGTGGCTTTAAAGCTGCCGGACTTCTGGCGTGACAATGCCCCTGTGTGGTTTGCACAGGCTGAAACTCAGTTCGCTGTCCGGCATGAGCCCTGGGGCTGCCCGCATTATGTGTCCTCTGTACTCTGCACTTAAGGGTGTTTCTTCTAAGGTGGTGATTGGTGGACGCTATGTTGCTAGCTCACCCCTTTGCCATCACTACAGATGCTTCTGATGTGGCTCTGGGCGCAGTACATGAGGAACTGGTTAATAGGGAATGGCAGCCACTGGCCTTTTTCAGTCGACAGTTGCACCCAAATGAGCGCAAGTACAGTGCTTTTGACCGTGAGCTCCTTGGTCTGTACTTAGTTGTACGTCATTTCCGTTTCCTTTTAGAAGGGCACCCATTCACTGCTTTTGTGGATCACAAGCCATTGGTGGCTGCAATGAGCAAAATTTCGGACCCTTGGTCTGCACGTCAGCAGCGTCATTTGGCGTTCATTTCTGAGTTCATCACAGATATCCATCATGTTGCTGGTAAACACAATGTGGTGGCTGATTGCCTTTAGCGTTCAGTGGTTGGTTCTGTCCACCTCGGGGTGGATTATGCACTAATGGCAGCGGACCAGGCAACTGACAGTGAGATTCAGGGGTTGCGGTCTGCCGACACTGGTCTGCAGCTCCAGGATGTGCCCTTTGGTGACACCTCACTACTTTGTGATGTCTCAACAGGAACTGCGCGGCCCGTTGTGCCCATGGCTGGTGGCGTCGGGTGTTTGATGTGGTCCATGGCCTTTCCCATCCTGGACGCAAAAAGCTGCTTTCAGATAAGTTTGTTTGGCGCGGGCTGAAAAAAGACATCTGTGACTGGGTCGCTTCTTGCCTTGCTTGTCAGCCTTCTAAGATCCAGTTGCACACCAAGGCTCCCCTGGTGCATTTTGCTGTCCCGGTACGTCGATTTGATCATGTCCACGTGGATTTAGTTGGTCCATTGCCACCATCCCGTGGTTGCATGCATCTTTTGACAATCATTGATTGTACAACCTGCTGGCCAGAGGTGGTGCCATTAGCCTCCACAGCGACAGCGGATGTAGCTCGGGCTTTCATCAGCTCTTGGGTGTCTCGTTTTGGTGTGCCTGCCGACCTGTCCTCTGATCGCGGACCGCAGTTCACATCTGAATTGTGGGGTGCAATTGCCCGGAAGCTAGGGATCAAGCTACACCACACCACCGCTTATCACCCGCAAGCTAACGGGTTGTGTGAGCGCTTTCGCCGCTCTCTGAAGGCTGCCCTTCGTGCGTCTCTTCATGGAGCTTCTTGGTGTGATAGGTTACCATGGGTTTTGCTGGGTTTGCGGACTGCTCCTAAGGCTGACCTACAGACTTCCTCTGCTGAGTTGGTTTATGGACAGCCCTTGCATGTACCTAGTGATTTTCTGCCAAATGCGTTGGTTCCTTGGTCGGCCTCACAGCAGCGGTCAGCTTTTCGGGACACTGTGGCTGCTTTTGGTCCAACACCCACGTTGCATCACGGTTTCCCGCGATCTCATGTTCTCCCGAATCTGAAGAATGCCCATTTTGTTTTCGTTCGGCATGATGCCCATCGTGACCCTTTGTGCCCCCCTACGATGGACCTTTTCATGTGCTGCAGCCTGGGGACAAGTTTTTTGTTTTAGAAATGGGTGGTAAGGCTGACCGCATTTCTGTGGACCGTTTGAAGCCAGCCATTTAAATTTAGATGCCCCAGTGCCACTTGGCCAGCTTCCTCGTAGGGGTCGCCCACTCTGTTCAGTTCCGTCACCGGCACCGGCTCCGGTTGTGCCTGCTCCTGTGGGTGATACTGTGAGCAGGTCAGGGCGAGTGATCAGACCCCTGAAGATGTGGGATCTCCTGCCTCTGTGAATTCTGGGGGGGCCTGTGTAGCGGTTCTTAGTGATCAGAATTCTCAGGGCAGATGTGCTCTTATTCTGAAGGCTTGTTTGACTTCCGGTTCAGAGTTTTTCTGTTACCTCGGTGGCAACCGGATCTTGGTTTCTCTCTCTCTTCCTTTGTGCTAATAAAAAAGAGGTTTCACTCCTTTCCACAATGTCATGAATGTTAAGTAAAATTTGTTTCTCCCCAAACTAACAGCAGTTAACCACAATCCTAGTCTCAATGAAATGGCACATCAATGTCAATGCAGTGTAAAGATATTTGCATCAGCTGCAGTACAGTTTAATTTGTGAACCTGTTCCTTTTTTTTTGCTAAACCACAAAGAAACATGCAGTCTACCAGCTTCTCACAGAATGCTGTTGTGCCCACTGCACTGACGCTCTCTTTTAAAAATGCAGAGATTTCTTTGTGCAGAGCAAAAAACCTTTCCAGACATTTTCCACAGTTCATTTATCTCACCTAAATGTGCAGTTTCAAATCACCATAGGCAGCATCCACCTCATTCAAAAAAGAAACAAATAATCTCTGATTTAGTGTTCAGTAAATTTAATTTGTATCCTTAGTTACCAGACTGACCACATGACCACTGTTGGGCAAGTTACTTTACTTATTACTTAGTATCAAAAGTATGTAGTTACATTACTCGTTGTCTTACTATATTTCTTTCAATGCTTCTTATAAAAATGAATCCAAGACGGGCAGTGCAGGAACCTCTGGGGGCTGGGCTGAAGCTGCCAGTACAGGAACCACGGGGGACGCTGCAGGCACAGGAACCACGGGGGACGCTGCAGGCACAGGAACCACGGGGGACGCTGCAGGCACAGGAACCATGGGGGATGCTGCACGCACAGGAACCACTGGGGACAGAGCAGAAACTGGAAACTCTAGGGGTGAAGCAGGAACCTCTGGAGGCGGTGCAGGCTCCATCAGGCCAGGAACCCTGGGTGGCAGCACAGGAATCCCCGGGGACGCAGCCAGAATGGGCGGCGCCGGAACCTCTGGGGGCGCAGCTTCCACCACCGGCACAGGAACCACGGGAGACGCTGCAGAAACCACCAGCAAAAATGCTACAGTAAAAATTCACCAAAATAAGTTTTGGAAGACTCTGTTATACTTACTCCAACTTGGTAATGGCAGATTTTTGGGACATTTTGAAATGAAAGAGAAGGAGCCTCTAGAAATAGCTGAGAAATGCAATCAGACCTATAGAGAATTTTAATTACGGTATTTGATCACAATAATATTAAGAAAAACTATAAAATAACAGTATTTATCTGCTGAACTTATAGAACTGCCATTTTAAATACGGTATTTCATCACAAAAATATTAAGAAAAAGTGTAGAATAGCAGTAATTATCAGAACTTTTGGAACTGCCCTTTTAATTAAGGTATTTGATCATAATAATATTAAGAGAAACTGTAAAATAACAGTATTTTTTGCTGACATTTTTTGTAAGTTTAATGTTTTTGCACTTAATTTGAAATAAAACCTTTTAGTTTAATTTTATGGTTTTTGTTTGGCAGCCACTGCTGCCAGTCATTTTACCATTTTACCTTTTTACGAGATTTTTTCTTACAGTGTGTTATACAGCACTTACAGCAACAATGACATAAATGCTAGAAAAGGCTCACCTGCACATATTCATAGCACAGTTCTTTTACTCAGTCAGAGGTCCTCTCAAACGGTACTCTGTACAGCTGCGTCATTCTGATTTGATGCAGGGCAATGTTTACAAACTGACCCACCTGATATTACTGAAGGTTGTGGTGTTAGAGAGATTTTGAATTTATCTCACTCAAATGCTGTTGTTTGCCATGACCATATTTACAATATGTTCCTTCTGCTGTGGGGTAAAGTGCTGGTTTCTTCCACCAGCAAGTGGCAGTATTTCAATTCTTCAGAACCATGATGTGAATGGTTAGGGTGTAAGATGTTTTGCACCACGAAATGAAAAGTTGTACATGTACTGTAATTTTTATGGGTAGATTACATACATTATAAATCTACCAATAATATGGTAGCACTGCTATATGTAGTGATGTAAAAAAGTATCACAGTACCGTGAAGTGTGTAGGTTACTTACTCGTTTTCATTTCTGAATGTTCGGATGACACCAGCTACTGTGAAGCAGCTAAGGTTTCGCTGGACTCTTTGCACAGCCTCCGTCATGCTCAAACCATGGCTGACCAGATGATCATATTTCATTAGTTAATTAGTTTAGTTAATTTGTTTCATTAGTTTCTTAGTTCCTTCCTCCTCCACATCCTCCTCTCACCCTCACACCTCTTCCACACTGAGCAATATTTGCCTCCATTGTTGTCCAAAGCAAGATAACTAACCTATTGCCTAAAGTGCTCATGCTCTGCTATATAAGTGGATAAATTAGCTGAGAGAGGCACGGTGGTGCAGTGGTTAATACTATCGCCTCACACCTCTGGGGCCTAGGTTTGACTCTCTACCAGAGTTCCATGTGTGTGGACTTTGCACGTTCTCCCCATGCCGTTGTGGGGTTTCCTCTGGGTACTCTGGGTTTCCCCCCACAGTCCAAAAACATGCTGAGGTTAATTGGAGTTACCAAGTTGGCTGTGTGTGTGATTGAATGGTGTGTGAGTGTGCCCTGTGATGGGTTGGTACTCCATCCTGGGTTGTTCCCTGCCTTGTGTCCATGGCCTCCAGGATAGGCCCTGGGACCCCCTGTGACCCTGAGTAGGATAAGTGGTTTCAAGAAATTGGTGGATGTTCTCACACCTGAGAAGTGGGTGTAGCCAGTTGTTCAATGAGTGTTGCATTTTGATTGCCTGTGTTTTCCAATTATCACAAGATGGTTCCATTTTGTAAACTGTGTGTAATGTGGAGAACCGTGTATAATGTTTGCAAAAATGTGTGTTTTGAAATTGCTAACTGAGTGCTAAGCATAGAATGAGCATATTGTTTTCCAGTCTTGGTAAAGAGATTTGGTACATGAGTTGATTGTATCCGTGACTGTGCCTCCGGTTCCACTTTCGTGTGTAAGCAATCAGAAAAAAATGTAATCTTCTTGTGTTTTACTATCCACACATTTAATAACCTAATTCTTTGTTTCATTGGTTTCAAACTATAATGAAGTTTCACAATGCTCACAAGCATTCAATTATCTGACAGTATTTTATTTAGCTGTCCTCTAAAAAATGCTGGGTTATGTTTTCTATCCAAACGCTAGGTTTAGCCTGCTGGGTTATTCAGCTGGGTTGTTTTTACTTCAAGTATCCATCCTGACCCAGCTTTTGGGTCACTGGCCTGACCCAACTGCAGGGTTATGTTCTTGACCCATCACTTGGGTAACTGGTTCTCATTTTCCGTGAGGGACGGGGGAGGGGGGGGGCTTAATACATTAATGCAGTGGGCCCCCTACTATGATGGGTCTGCCTCCTCCACTATTGCACACATGTCTGTTGTTATGAGTCTTCTGATAAGGGTTCCTCTTGTCAAACATTGCTCAGTGTTTCTGTCCTTTAAAACATTGCGTTTTGCATTCATATTTTTAAAGAAACCTTGCACTTACGGAATCTTGGAGACATTTCTCTAGATCATTCACATACAAGATATCAATAGTTACACTGTTTAGTCGTTAATCCAACTGTTAGATGTTGTAGTATTGAATGTGTGATACATGTTTCATCATGGTGCTACACGTAATGTCATTGTAAAAGGACCACTAGAGAGAATACTACAGATGCAGTGGAATCATTGAACAAATCTGAAATTTATTGATGAAATTCAACACTGTAAATCACAACATAGGTTCCTTTTAAATGAAAGCAACATTTAGCTATAAAAAAAACAAAAAAAATTCCAACTGCCTTGTTCCTCATCTGTCTTACAGTAAGCACAACAAAGGATTACAGGTCTCATTCATGTCCATCAACCCTGTCATGCTGACTTGGCTACAGGTTCTCATCCACATCAAAATGAATGTCCGCCTTTGCCAAACATCTTGGAAAGAACCTTTTGGCATGGTGAATCCAGGCCTGACACTGGATTGCTGTGATGTGGTTGCATGCCTCATCCATGGCCTGGAGAAAGGTCACATGTTGATGCGAATACACTTTCCACCTCCATGTGAAGAAAAATTCCTCAGTCAGATTGAGGAAGGGAGAATATGGGGGCAAGTACATGGTGGTGAATAATGGTAGGCCTGAAACCATGTCTGCACCAGTTGAGCATGGTGGAACCTGACATTGTTCAACAGGTCACGCCACCAACTCTACAGACCAGAGTGAGCACGTCAAGGAATGCTACAAGCACCTCTGCATTGTATGAGTCAGCACAAGGTCTGCATCCCACCACACCATCTTCTGATATAGCTGTACCCATGGCGTTGTTAGCCCCATGTTGTCTGGGTACTTCAACAGCTGCTTGCTGGCTGATGAAGTTCTGACCTCTCCTCCTTGTCTTGACCAGGTTGAAACCTGCCTCATCAGTAAAAATGAATTTATGATGTTTTTCATCAGCACTGAAGTCCATCACCCACTAAGTAAAAATATATGTTGGGAATCACATATAATGTGGTCTGAAAATGTAGTTTGAAACGCAATTGTTGTGTGGGTCTCTAGTCATAAGTACAGTATGATTGTACATTAGATCGACCAAGGTGGCAACTGTCTGTAGTGAGCAATAGGGAGAATTCTCAGACTGCAAAGTATTGTATTAGCACAGAGGTGGCTCATTTTATCCAGAAAGGGCCATTAGGCATGCAGCTTTTCGCTGCAACTCCATACTTAGAGTAGTACGTAGAGGACTGATCGACTGAAGAGTTTGCACACTTGGGTTTGAACAACTGATCGAACGGTTATCCCAAAAAAACCTACAAATACACCGGCCCTTTCTGAATATGATTGCCTACCCCTGTAGTAGCATATGCAGTTAGTGTGTATTGCTTGATAAAGGATGTTGTGTACCCAGTGGTCATTGTGCCATATGGTACACTTCGCCACATACAGTAAAAAAATAGAGAAATAAAAAAAAGACATTCATAAAATGAAATAAAAGAATAAAACCCAAAAATTATAATAATAAATCATGATAGAATGAAACATGGGGGAAGTAAATGATATAACAGGGAACTTAATGGCAAAAAAAATGGGGAAACTAATGGGGAGGAAAAAAGAAAAGGACCAGTGGGGGAGAAAGGTGGGGGGGGGGGCATTCGGAGCCAAGCATATTTTCTATTAACCGCTGTCGTACATGTAGGCCTGCAGGATGCAGTCCATCATCCTCAACATGGTCTTCTTCAACCTCCTCTGCCAACACCTCCTCATCGTCAGGCAGCTGGATGTTTGCTGTGACAGCCATGTTGTGCAGCAGTGTAGTAACCACCACCACAGCACAGCATTTTGAAGGGTGCAGTTGCAGGCCACCAGCAGACTTGCTCAGACACCAGAAATGCTGCTCCCATACCCCTATGGCTCTCTCCACGACAGTGCGCATGCTGGTGTGAGCGCTGTTGTATCTCTTCTCTGCCTCTGTGTTGGCTTGCTGGATGGGGGTGAGCAGGTAGGGGCACAGAGGGTAACCACTGTCTCCAAGGAGCCAGCAGTCCCCAAAGCCACCACCTTCTGCCACCTGGCAGAGAGCCGAGTTGGCCCAGACAAATGCATCATGGGTGCTCCCTGGCCACTTTGCAACGATGTCAGTGAAGACATTTCCTAATTTTCGTAGGTATTCATCTGGAGGTCACAGACAACCACAAAGCATGATGATAGGCAACTTTCATTATCCCTTGTATGTGTACATGTATTTGTAACCCTATGCAGACCATTGGATGTTGTGCAGTTTCTTCATTACACACATAACTTCAGAGGGACAACAGACGCCTTAGAAAAGAGCACATTGATGAAGTACTCCTTAATCACTAACAGGTGTCATTGCCATCATGGAAGAATAGAATGACACAACAGCTATGGTCAGATACGAATCCATGCCTTTGTACTTGGGAAATGACGTCAGTGATGTTTGGATATTACACACACCTGTCTATTCCAGTCAGTCACTAACATTCTGTAAGCGACAACGTCGGACCACGAATTTGTAAGTGTTCGTAGTGTGATTGAAACAATGAACTGAAATAAACGTAATTACAGATGGAGTGTCTTTCACAAAATGCAGTGTCATAGCTAAAAGGTCTTCTCTTTACCACTCCAATGAGCGTCTCATTTTGCTGCTATTGCTATTTCTGAGTTTTTCATATTATTGGTGTTATGTGACTGACACAATAAATTGATGACATACAGTACTGTGCAAAAGTCTTAGGCAGTCAAAAGAAATGTTTAAAGCTATTTATCTGGGCACCAACTGTCACACCACAGGGAACGCAGATAGACACAGGGACACCAGAGAAACAACTATAGGGGGCACAGCAACGAAAGGAGGAGGGAAGGGGCCAAGAGGGAACAAAGGCGAAACTGAGGGATGGGGAGCAACACAGGGGGCAAGAAACCAGGGAGCAAAGAGGCGAAGGGTGGGCAGAACCAGGGAGCCGAAGGGAATCCCGGCGGGTGGAAGCCGCAGGGGCCACAGGCAACTGTGAGGCCGGAGACGGAGTTACACTTGGATAAATGGTAAATGGACCACATTTAGATAGTGCTTTTTTCCAAATCGCTTTACAATTTGCCTCACATTCACCCATCCACACACACATTCATATACTGGTGGCAGAGGCTGCTATGCAAGGCACCAATCTGCTCCCTGGGAGCAATTTGGGGTTCAGTGGGGTTCACACTTGGCGACTGCGAGGCAGGAGCCAGAGGGGACACTGAAGGGGGTGAGGAGGAAGGCGGAGGGGATACCGGAGCAGGCGAGGAGGGAGCAGAGTCTCGCCATCTGGCAGCAACTTCTTAGCTTATGCCAGCGTGAAGGGGCTCATGTATGATGCACGCTTGAGACACTGGATTCTTGTGAAGTTGTTGCTCTCGCAAAGAATCTGTTGCCTTCGTAGCTTACATTGTTTACGCCAAGTTTATACTCCCAAGTACCCAGTCCCGACCCAACCTTTGGGTTACTGGTCTGACCCAACTCCGGGGTTCTTTCGGACCCAGCACTTGGGTAATTGTATCCTGTTTGTTGTGGGAACCCATGTTCTTGTGAACTACATTCAAAAGTATCTTCCTTGGAACTGTTGGAGGACAAGCACCCAAACGTCCCTGAAACAGATGATGTGGCATAAATGCAACAAATCAAACTGGTTGCTTTAAATTCATTGTGTTGTAAAGTTAATAAAATAACATTAATGATGAGTGTTAAGTTTAGCTCACATGTGCCAAACAATCACAGCTAGTTTGTTCTTCAATCAGACCTGCATGATAGAGTATATAAGAATGGTCACCAGTTATTTGGTGTAGTGAAAATGGAGCAAGAAAGAATGAGGGGAAGGCAAGCAAGAGGAACATAGCTGTCTGTATGTGTGGTAGTAGAGGATTTTGCTATAAGTCCTCTGATATGGGTTCCTCGTCATTTTTGTTTACTCCAAAAGTAAACAAAACATCCTCCTGAATTTATTTAAAAAAAAAGACAGATTGTGTTCTCTATGAACAGATTTAAAGCGTTTGCTGTGTTCACTGTTACGAGCTCCAGTCTAGGGTTGGAGCCCGACGGAAAGGGTAAGGGGAGGACGAGACAATCAGGGATCAGAAAAAAAGGGAACATTAGTAAACAAAGGGTTTTTGGTATTTTTATATTTTCACACCACACGGACACTTACCCCATCACCTGGTGCAACAAGACTTCAGGAGTGACCACGGCCAAAACAAAAATCACTATGGAATGCATCCCCACAGCTAACCTAATCCTAAGCGCAAAAAAAAAAAAAAAAAAAAAAAAAAAAAAAGAGAAATTAAAAAATAAAAAAACCAATAATACCAGAAGTAGTGAACAGAGCTCCAGTCTCTGAACTGCGACCTTTTCACTCCAGGATCCGGAAGTCAGGAACAGCATGGAGATCTGGAGAAGGCGTGGCCGGAATCTGGGAGGCGGAGCGCAAGGTGAAGCTGAAGAAACAGCTGGCAAGCGAAGGGCAGAATCAGGGCCACACAGATACAGGAATCCCTTAAGGCACGTTAAACATCACTATCATGCTTCTCTTTGTTATTTTGCTAATAGTTAAATTCTTATAATCAAAATTACAACTCAAATAAAATTAGATTGTCACGCCCTGCTCATCCTGTCAGCCTAATCCTCCTCCTTCCTGGCGTGGTCTTAACAAGCCATGCCTGGAGTATTAGAATGGCCTCTTCCTGCCTGTCAGAACTTGCTGGAAGTAGGGTGGGGAGACAAGCACAGGAGTCCAGGCATGAGGGTAAAAGTCGGGATTTATTAGGGACACACACACACACACACACACACACACACACACACACACACAACTGGGAACAAGAGAAGCACTAGCGATGTTTAAGACATTAAATGACAAGACTGGAAAAGACTAACTGGGAAGCACTCAAACAATAGACACAGTTGGTAACAGGGATTCCATGTGGTTAATGAGGGGGTGTGGCACACAAGAGAAGCAGCACGATCGGGACATGACAGAACCTACCCCAAAGGCGCGCACACAGCGCGCGGTCAACCGGACCAGGGGGACCAAACAAGACACAGGACCCAGGGACAGACCAGAGAACATTACCTAGAGGAAGACAAAAGCAAGGACATCAATGCGACACTGGGAACAGCACCGACACGTAGAACAGGGACAAGGATAACCATGACACCAACTGACAAACCACACTGAACGCAGACTAACACAGGGGCACCAAAGATGAAAACCAAAAGGGAAACCCACGGGAGGAACCACACCAACAGGGGGCACACCAACCAGGGGAGTGAAGGGACCAGGAGGGAACCAAGGCAGAACTGACGGACAGAGCAAATACAGGGGGTGCACCGACAGGGGAAGCTAAACCAGCCGCAGGGGGAACCACACCAGGGGGCAAGGAGCCAAAGGGTTGGGGGAACCAGGGAGTCGAAGGCACCCCCCATGACTGCGAGGCAGGAGCTGGAGGGACTGCCGGAGGAGGTGAGGAGGGACCAGGAGCCGCAGCAGGCGACCACACAGCAACAGCCGGCAGAGGTGCTCGCGAGTGACGAACCATTGAGACGAGCCGTCGCAGGAGGGACTGCTGGCGAGCGGCGAGTGGGAGCAACGGGGCCTGCAGGCAAGTGACGAGCAGGAGCAACGGAGCCCGCAGGCGACCGTGGGGGCAAGACGGGTGGGACCCTCACCCGGTGCAGGTGACCCCTTCGTCTCCGTGATAGGGAGAGACAATTTCTCTGTTGAAGCCGGGGCCGTGATGTCTTTTTGGAGGGGGTTCCCGGGGAAGGTCTCAGGGAAAGCCCCAGAGAATCCTACTCCAGCTCCTCCTCTGATGAGGGAGGGAAGGCAGTTAGGAGGGCCAAGTCCTCTGGGGCTTGGCTGGGTCTCTTGGAGAAAGGGTCTGGAGGCAGGGGACAATAATGGAAGCAGGAACTGGAGGTTGTGGCTCAGGTGCAGGCACGGCTGGGGGTTGCACCTCTGGGGCAGACACCACGGGGAGATGTGATTTCCGGAAAGCGGGGGAAGCGGTGGCAAACCGGGCTTCGGGCGCACTCTCGGGATAAGTGGCGGCAATGCCTGGAACAGGAACTGGAGTGGGGACTGGGACAGAAACCATGGGGACTGGAGCCAAGGACACCTCCTTTATAGGGTACTTGGGGATTCGAGGAACGGCATCCTCTGGAGACCTGGCACCTTTACGGGCCAAGCGTGTACCAAATAAGGCACAGGCGTCGGTCACACTCTGGGGGAAAAGCGGCAGGGAGGAGGAAAACCACACTATGCTCACCTGCCAGATCATCTCCCCCATGACTCAGCGTCTTAGCTGGGTCAAGTTCTTCTGCGCCTGTTCCGCAAGGTGCAGATCCTCAGAAGGGGAGATCCTTTCTAGGAACATGAGGGCTCGAGCAGCTGGGTCCTCCCTCACCTCAGGCTGCCAGAGCCAATAAATCATCTCATCCACCAGAGACATGTAGTCTTTGTCTGTGAGACGAGGTGTCTTCTCTGGGAGTCCTGTCATTCTCTCAGAACTCGCTGGAAGCATGGCGGGGAGACAAGCAGCGGAGTCCAGCCGTGAGGGTAAAAGTCAGGATTTATTAGGGGTACACACGATCGGGAACAAAGGAAGCACTAGCGACGTTAATGACAAGACTGGCTAAAAATTAACTGGGAAGCACTTAAATACACAGATTAGTGAAAAAGTCAATTACACAAGACTAGACACAGCTGGCAACACAGGGATTCCACATGCAGTTAATGAGGGGGCGTGGCACAGAAGAAGAAAAGATGTAACAGAATGATTATAATCACACTCTGATGCTTTATGAGCCTGCATAAAAAATTATGGCACCCCATAATCATGCATGGTTGACTATATGTGTTTGGTTTTAATTAGTTCACTGGTTATGTGTGTTTTCTATTGTTATTAATTGGCATGATTTGTGGGTGGCTATGAATGAAGCAATGCTGTACACATTATGGATGTTTGTTAATAATGTTAGTTTTGTAATACAGAAACTAAAGTAAACATAAATAGTTTCTGTATCTGACAATTATTTTAACTCTGCTGGTGTGCGTTGCATTCTTTGTCATGGTGTCATTAGAATAGCTTTCCCCCACTAGCAACATCCCCACTACACCACTGCCCCTTCATTGCCCTTTACAAATAACAAGACAAAACATGTTTCCTGGGAAAGGCTGACTCATGCATATTGAAAAAACAAGTTACAGACTTCAGGAAGAACTGATCATAAGCATTTGACATATATACACAAACCGAATTATTCAAGCTGCACTTACCCCAGGTATTTCACACACAGATGTATTTACCTTATATCAACCAAGAGCTGTTGTGTTCTATACTCTACCCTGACAAAGTAATATTCCAGAACATTCCAGCAAAGTAAAATGGTAAATGAATAATATTTAATACAAACAAACACATCAACATCAAACACAACAACAGTAGAACATACATCTAAAAAGATGTCCTAAAATAGTAATCTCAATTAGTGATTTTAGTGGTTTATGCCTTTAAGTAGAACACTGTGTTTTTGGAACAACAGAAATACTTGCTGTCACATGCCTTCTGAATGGGGGGTGTAACATTGCCTACATTTTTTCATGAAACTAAAACGCCTTAAAAAGGCAATGTAAATATTTTATTGTGTTATAGTATGTTAAGAGATTACACAAATGAGATTAATACCAAAGCTGGTATTGAGCAATTGTAGTGCATCAGTTCCACAATTTGAATATATTTCAAAAAGCTTTTGTGGTTACAGTACTGTGCAAAAGTCTTAGGCAGTCAAAAGAAATGTTTAAAGCTATTTATCTGGGCACCAACTGTCACACCACAGGGAATCGGTATTTTAGTTGATGAAAAACTGGCATCATGTCCGAGGTGTAGCTCAGACTTGTGCCCTAAACTGCCTGGGATTGGTTACAAGAGATGTTTGGGAGCAGTTCTACTAACTATCCAGGAAGATAAGGAGCAAAAAAAAATGTCACAGACATAGATCCCACAAAAATCACCTCAGCAGCTTAATTTATACTGAAAGCCATTGGAATGGTGCACATAATGCAGGATTGCTTTTTAAACATACAGCGCTCACGGAAAGTCTTGCGAAACTTGCTTAATTCTGTAAAAAACTTGCAACATGTCAGCCATGAAGAAACACGACATGGGGGGGGGGGCGCTGACGGGCATCAAATCCCATGGAACAAATCCTCCTTCCCTGCAGGCAAATTTTACAGAGTGCATCCCATGCAAAATTCGCAACAATCTACACAGAGAACCCCCCCCGTCCATCCCCGGGCTCGCAAATTTTTCCGGGGGCCTCCAATCGCTCCCGACCCCCTCGCCGTATGACCACTCCTCCCACCTGAATATGTGCATCGCGCATTGCTTCATTCATTTTGTGGACAGCAAGTTCGCACAACTGCCCTCGGCATTTCGTGCGTAAGCCGTTTGCGTAAAAGCTCAGGAAGTGGACTCCTACTGATTGTCTTTTCTTGCTCGGATCATTCCTTCTGCAGAGTTTGTTGGAAAGTTCAACGAGATGGGACAATTCCGGGTTTGCATACATTTTCTCATGGTCAGCTTCGCTTTCGCTGGAATACACTGGACATACCATGGTACCAGAACACCTTTTTTCTGTCTCATTTTGCAAAAAATCACGAGTTGGTGACCAACGAAGTGAAACGAAACATATAATATGTAGTATCTAACAACTAAATCTATGCTTAACTGAAAACTCATCGCACGCTATTCTTTATTGTTTTGTGCTTTTTTGTGTTGTGCTTTATTATGATTGCCAGCTTTAATGTTTTGTAGTTGGAATTTATTTTTGTCATAGTGTATTAGGTTAAATACAATCACCTTAAATAATACAATTTAGAAGAAATATTTTGTTTGCACTGCTTTAAAAATACTACTGGTGTATTTGCAATATTGATTTAAACTGCATTTACTTGCTGAAAATTACTAATATGTTGACTCAATGTATGTGTGTATGTGTTTATATTATTTGGTGATGATAAAATTGATGGTATTTTCAGCATTGCAAATTAATTCTATATTTTTCGTTGACACATTAAATGAGGGATGACACTGTACAGCAGGGGTGGCCAATCTTATCCAGAAAGGGGCGCTGTGTATGCGGGTTTTTGCTGCAGCTGCCTAATTAGATTACTGATTAGATGACTGATTGGCTGAAGAGTCCTCACACCTGGGTTTGAAGAGCTGACCTAAAGGTTACCCCAAAAACCAGCACACACACCGGCCCTTTGCGGATAAGATTGGCCATCCCTGCTGTACAGCATCAAAGTTACATGGTTTAGCTTTAGAAAACAAACTTGTTTTTTTAAAGATGATATTGGGATGTTCAGTGTAGGTTGATGTGAAGGCCAAGTCAGATTAAATATGAAACTGATTAAGATTTCTGTTTATGGTTAACAGCCGGACTCTAGTTTAAAAGTGGGATGGATAATATATGTGACTCTGATTCAGTTTTGATACATGCGTTCTTTTAAACATACTGGATAAAATTAGGATATAACATTTACATTATCCTATAAACTATGCACAAGTCCTAGTTTTCATTTTGAGTTTATGAATTCAATAACAGGTTATTTCCACAAAATGCAACAGGCCTGACGATCACCTCTGTGTGAGGAGTGCCTCTAGGGGCGACTTCATGTAACAGTGTCCTCTTTCTGTTCCCTGCTTATTCTCTCTCTTTCTACTTATCCAATGCTGGGATATTTAGATGGAGGCCTTGACCAGATGCACTGGGCCGAGACTTATCCAGCCTGTGGGGGGCGAAGTCAGTCTCCAATCGATATTCAGCGCCGGAATGTGCGGCACAATCCACACTTGATGCAGCTGGAACTCACTGGCTTTAACCAGCAGAGGGGGCAATTCCTCATGACCAACAATGGGCACTCAGGTACAGCCTTTTCCACCCCTTGGTATGGTGTCTGTTTTGATGCAAGTAATTAATCAGGACGTGGTATTTGATAGCTTTATTTGGCTCCTGATCGGCAAGGTTGATTGATCGAATTCCTTAGAATGAATGTCATTTCTGTTGTGGTTTTTATGTTTCAGTGTTTTTTTCCAAGCTCAGCAGTGTTTCCTGTCAACTATTGCCTTCATTCTGCTTCAGTACACATACAACTTTAAATTATCGAGTTGGTGACCAAAGAAGTAAAACGTAACATTTAATATGTAGTATCTAATATGTAAATCTATGCTTAACTGAAAACTATTATCTATTAACTATATCGCATACTATTCTTTATTATGTTTTGACAAAGATTGCAAGCTTGGGTATTTTGTAGTAGGAATTTATTTTTGTTATACTGTATTAGCTTATATACAATAACCTTAAATAGTACAATTTAGAAGAAATCTCGTGAATTTAATATTTAAACTTAAAAAGCTTAAAATTCGTAACAATCATTTTGTCAATATATATATATATATACACACACACACACACACCATAATCACAGTGATGGTCTGGATAAAAGATACTTTACATTGTGTGGCTTTTCTTTCTCAGTGGCTGCTCTTTATTCCCTGTGCCGCCCATGGTCTCGAACACGTCTGTGGTTAACCATAATGTCTTCTGGGGCTTTAGCTGTGTGTTAGCATGCTGGAGGCTCTCTCTTTGTACTGGCCTCCCAAACCTCCTTGGTCCATCTGGCTTTTATCTAATTCTATTTACCCTCCAGCTGCTTTTCTTTCCTTTGAGTTGTAAGACAGGGGATTGTGATTTGGCTTCATGGGAGTGTTGGATTGTGTTTACAGCATTCCTAGATTTCTGTGCATCATCCAGGCAGGCATTTTCTTTTCCAGGCATGAAATATACATAATTATAATAATAACTATACATAATTTTTCCAAAGCAGTTCTTTCCTCATTTTCATATATATATACATATATACACCATTATGAGCCAGTACCATTTTCTTATAAATTTTCCCAATTTGAATTAATGTGAATCAGTTTCACTGGATTACATGTTCCTGTACTGCTCTATGCTCTTTTTCCTTATGTGGCCCAGTACAAATTGATCTTCCCCCAACAATGAAGATCACCAAGGGACTGCCAGACAGCTACACAGCCGTTCAGATGCATCTGCACTGGGGGGGCTGGGATCTCGAGGCTAGTGGAGCAGAGCACACACTGGATGGCATTCGCTACATGGCTGAGGTGAAGCACACTGCCACACTGATGCATAAGGCAGATGTTCTGTATGCTAATGTCAGTAGCTTGTCCAGCATACTTTAGCAACACAAATAATTTTATCATTTACTATTATTTTAAGTATAAAAGTGCAATAGAACCATCCTGTACTCCTTGACCTCTGTGCCCTGATGTTGACCTTTATCCCTGCAGCTACATATTGTCCATTACAACTCTGACAAGTACAGTAGCTTTAATGAGGCTGTGGACAAATCAGACGGGCTCGCTGTACTAGCATTTTTCTATGAGGTAGGATTTTTCAACATGTGTTACAAAACCTGGCTGTCCTAATAGACTGAACCACATGACACAAGAACTTTGAATTTTGGAGGGGAACAAGACAAAAAAGAGAGAAAATAATAAAAATCTGAGAAGATAAAACAAAAATGACGGAGATATGGAGCAAATGCTGCACACTTCTCACATTCTTCAAGTTGAAGGACTAATTATTTTATTAGTTTCATATTTTGAGTTTAATGAATAGATATTGTAATAGTAATCAAAATAATTAGTAATATCAAAAGCAATAGTAATGGAAATCTACTGGAATGCAGTGTCAGGTCACCCATGACCGGTGAGTGATCTTATATTTTGTAGTGCCAGGTGGACCAAGGCATCACAAGCAGTGAAGGACGAGGAGACTTGCTTGCTGGAACAGAACATTTATTTATTTATTTATTGTAGTCCTTAACAGGACTGTAGCAAGGTAGATTTATACACAGCTAAGGACACATGAGAATCATACAGGGTGCACGAAAGACACAGGCAAACACATGCACAACAATAGGGAATGCAAATATAACCATAACTAGAACATCATGACATACATGGGGCTATTTACAATTACCCGCGGGGCATGCTGGGACATGCAAACCCCCCCGGCGCTACACTATTTAGAATTTTTTCCAAATGTAAATATTTAGGTTCTCCATATTTGGTTCCAACTCAGTGAAAAAGCAAACACCACCCAATAAATAAGGGTTGTAGTAACAGCATCACACTTTGAGAAGACGGACTCAAATGACCTAGAGCACCCTTTTATGGACATGCATGGATATGCTGGGCAAACTGTGCTGTAAACAGAATAGATTGATCTGTTCAGCCTGTCCCATATGCAAGGCAGATCTGCCCTGTTAATCACTCACCTGGGTCATTAACTGCCACTCGCAGGCTGTACCAGAGGTGACCTGAAGGTCATTACAGGCTTTATACCTGCTTTTGGGTAGTGTTAAAGGGATCTCTGTGAAAGCTTTGTGGTTTCAGAATCTTTTTCTCTATGTAATTTTCACACAATTAGCCAGTCAAACTGCATTTAATTTGAGTATCAATAAAGTTTCAGTACACAACCTAATGTTGAATTGCTGTGCCACAAATTAGGCAGAGAGAGGTTAAAAGATTGTAAATAGCAATATTCTTTAATGCAGTTAGATATCATTTATTTTAAAATGTATGCGATATTACAGCCTAAAAGAAATGTGTATTAGATATTTAAATGTATCTAAAATGTAATATCTGGAATTTCTGCTCTGTCTCCAGGATGGGCATTTTGAAAATACTTACTACAGTGACTTCATCTCCAACTTGGCTAAAGTTAGATATGCTGGTAAGCAATGCCAGTACTCCTATAGCCACAGGCACATCATACATGTTACCATACTATCCTACTCTCGACAGACTCCCATTTTGATTCATATTGACCTTTGACCTTGCTCAGGGCAGTCCATGAACATTTCCACGCTTAATGTGCGTTCCATGTTGCCGGAGAACCTGTCCCAGTTCTTCAGGTATCATGGCTCCTTGACCACACCCCCATGCTATGAGAGCATCCTGTGGACGGTGTTTGACACACCCATCATGCTCTCACACAATCAGGTATGTCCTATCATCTAAAGCCACTCGTTATTCTCTCGATAGTTTGGAGATATAGAAATGAACATGTAAACAAAACTATTGTTCTTTGCAGTGAAGTTTTGTTCTGTGTTGATATTTTGTATACAGCTTGTATGCAGTATGTAAGCATAGCAGCGCTTGATGCACCATTCACACAAAAAGAAAAAACAGTTGGTGCAGTTGTGAGCTGGAGTAGAGCAGGCTCTGTGGGTTAGGATGCATGCCCGTGATTGGAAGGGCACCAATTCAGATCCCAGGATTGGCAGAGTGATTTCATCATTTCATTTTATTGGGCTCTTGATCAAGACCCTTCACCCCAGGTGCTCCAGGGACTGGCTGACCCTGCTGTTTAAATTGTACATTTGGTACTTTGGATGAAAATTTTTTTTTTATGTAAAAATGTTTCTGTTTATTTCAGAGTGAATTTTTAAAAATGAAAAAAAGGAAAAATTAATGCAAACCCATTTTGTACCTCCAATCAGATCCGAAAACTAGAACACACATTGATGGATCTTGAGAACAAGACCCTATGGAATGACTACCGAATCGCACAGCCTCTCAATGATCGCATAGTAGAATCTTCCTTCCTGCCCCGACTAGGGAAAGGCAGTAAGTACTTTTTGGCATTCCTTGACATGAACATGCTGGTCTCCTGAATCATACCACTCACTATGATTATCTTTCTGTTCAGCATTTTGTCGACAGGAAGAAATTGAGTCCAAGTTGCTAAAGATCGAGGGGCTGCTGAACAACCTGGGCAAGCACATACATGCAGGTCCGCCCCGCCGGGCTCACTGCTTCTCTCTCACCACATGCAATGCTGAGTCAGTGCTCCAAACTGGAGGATAAGCAGTGGAAGGAATGACTGTCACTAGTCTTTGTTTTTGTTGTTTATTCTGTATTCAACTTAGGTTCTAATGAAGAAAAGCCACCCCAAGGTGAGGGCGTAGAATGAATGTGCATGTGCATATATATGAG
>JAODLD010000075.1:585031-599199 GCA_026781065.1 Mormyrops boulengeri | reverse complement strand
TTAAAATGAACTTGAGGAAGCACTTCTTCACACAGCATGTAGTTGGAGTATGGAATAGTCTTCCTGCTAGTGTAGCAGAAGCTAAAATCCTGGGTTCCTTTAAATCTGAGCTAGATAAGATTTAAACAACTCTGAGCTGTTAGTTAGGTTCTCCCCAAACAAGCTTGATGGGCCGAATGGCCTCCTCTCGTTTGTAAATTTCTTATGTCCTTATGTTCTTATGTGGCATCCTATGACAGTACCACCCTTGAATTCACTGAGCTCTTCAAAATGACCCATACATCGCAAATGTTTGTAAACCTGACTTCGTGGCTAGGTGTTCTATTATTACACCTTTGCTGTAACGCATGCTGTGATGCAATTACCCATTTTTGCCTCATCACATCAGTTCATTTTTCACAGTACGTTATTTATTCCCAAGGTTAATTGCTTGCTGTGTGCCAAGGAGCTTGGCTACTATAGCAATACTTCCTCCATGCTGAGACATTACTGCCTTACATATACCAAGGAGGACAGTGCAGGACTCAGGCAAGTAGAGTTGCCACCTGTCCCGGTTTTCCCAGGATTGTTCTCTTTTTTTGAGCAACTGTCCTGGAAATTTAATATTCCTTCCCGGGACACAAATTGTCCTGGTTTTTTGTGAAAATGTAAATCTAGTTTAGAATTTCATAGTTTCAAATAACACCTCACTTAGTTTCCTTCTACTGCTATTCTTTTTTGTTCCTGGTCATGTTTATACATCCAATTCTGTGTCCGTAGATTATTTAAAATGGCCAAAACACAGCGACGATTGACCTTGTCTGTACTTTTATTTGACTGGTAGCAGAAATACGAAGCTTACCTTATCACCTAGCAATTGCGTGGGCTGTCGGTCTGCCACGTGCATCCGCATCCACGTCAAAGAAAAAGCTATTTACAACACACAACTGAGAGTGGGCGAAAAGAGAAAACTTTTCTGAATGGATAAGGCACAACCAAAGAGACTTGGGGGATATTGCACAAAGCAGAATTTCCCTGTTAGCTGATAACTTAAGGCAAATGTGAAGACTCCTCCAATAGGAGGAGAGGTAAGAAAGACTGCTTTGTGGAATACTCCCCCCCAATTCACTGCCACTCGTGTTTTGTGTCCAGCCAAAATTTCAGTTAAATTTGAAGGAAAAGCAGCACTGGAAAATCATGCAAAAACAACACAGCACCAGAGTTTTGTATTAACCAAACACAAAAGTCCAAATAAGTAAGTAAGTAAGCAACCAAACAAATAAATAAATAGTGAATGAATGAATGAACTTCAAAACTTTAAATTATCATGCTTGGAGTTTAAAGCATTCATTGAGGGACAGCAGGGACTACTGTAGGCAATAAAAATGGATGAGATATACACATGGAAAAGAGGTGAGAAATGTCAGTGTTAGGTTGCCCAGGTTGTCTATAATTTATTATAATATGTGTAATAATGTTTTCATTGCTAAAGGGATCTTTGAACATATTATGGTTAGGTTTTATAATCGATTATAATTAGACAATACATATTTGACGTGGAAAGGGACAGCAGCAGACAAAGGTGTCCAAAGGGAGTGCAACTGGGAGGACAAATATAGGTAAGAGTGGCAATAGAGATTCCTATCTCTATCATTATTATTTATTTTTATGATTATTTATTACTTTAGATTGTAATAACCTACCTATTGAGCTCTGCTTAGAAGTTCAGGTTCTAGATTACATGGCGCTTTGGGCAAACCCGCCCCCCCTTCAGACTCCCACCACCCCAACAAAAATAGTGTATTTGTTGTATATATCTCCCAACCCGCCACCCCCATCAAAAAAAAATTGCACTCTCATTATTATTAAGAAATTAGGCATGATACAAATAATGATAAATTTACAACTGCCTTTACTAATTGCATTAGAACTGCACAAAGTTTGAGGTGTGCAATTTGATAGATTCCCCCGCTCCCCCTGCCTTGGGTTTCCAGTGGGGTGACATGAGGTCAGTCTACCCCACCCCCTCCGCATCTCTACCTTCTGTGCGGTAGCCTGCCTAGCTCACAAAGCAGAATCAGAGCACCCACTCCAGCAAGGTTCATTGACCCACACAATGGCATGTTATCATTGATGTTCAAATGTGCGATACAAAACCATTTATGCAAATGTCACCGTTCCAATGTTTTTTTGTGTGCAGGTGGCCCATTCTTAAATCCAGCAGTGCTGCTTAGCATATTTTCTTATAGTCTCAGCAACTAGGAAACCAGAGCTGGATGAAGCGCTGGTGAATATGGAGGTTTTAAACATTAAGATTCCATAATGTAAATATCAGATCCATTGTCATCATCACCATCATCATCATCAACATTATCATCATCACCATCATCATCAGCATCACCATCAGCATCCTCTTCACCACATCCACAGCCATCAAGCTCCCTAGCTGAACACAACCTCAGGGATTTTTCTTTACTGTCATTCATTGTCATGTATTTGTTTAACTTACTAACAATATTTGTCAGCATGCTTTAGATAAACCATGGCACCATTTAGATTGCTGTGTAGAGAAGACCAGGAAGACACAAAATTACCAGTGCAGGTCTTCAGGAAGCTTGTTCCCCAGATGTGTCTGGATACTTCATAATATTCAAGTAAATCAGGAATGTAATTGGGCCGGACAGCATTTAGTGCTTTGTACACAAGTAATAATATACTCAGTGACAAAAAAGTTAAGCACCCAGAAGTTATGGTCTGATTTGGATATAATTTGGTACACGTGCAGACCAGTGATGGGTATGTAAATGATTTGATTTGCAAAGAGCTGGCATGTCTAGTCACCAGACACAGAGGATGCCTCGTAGATGTATTAGACAGCATTACCAGCACTTGATGGAGTTTGATAGGAGTCACATTTTGGGTTTGCATGAGGCTGGTTGGTCGTATCATGCAATTGTTCAGACAATGCAATGAACCAATTGGAATGGCATGTCACCTCACCTTTAAAAGGCAGCGGTGCATGATCTACTGCGGATTGCTGTTACGATGGCGCGTTTGCTCGGCAAGCCAGATCGCTTTTCGACTGAGGAAACTTATGTGCTCAAGTGTGTAGTGAAAAGGTGTGAGTATGTCATCTATGGGAGCCCTACTGTTCCACTAAGCCTTTCGAGTGAAGCAGGCGTGGGATGAGGTAGCAAGCGTGTACTTGTTTTCTGGCATCATCTGTGCAGTGCCGAAAGCAGTATAATGATGTCAGAAGATGGGGAAAACAGAAGCTCACTGCTGAACGAGAGAAGTGACTGGGAACGGGGACTTAATTATGCATGTGTGTGTTTTTCATTTTAATTTTGGGTTTGCAGTTCGCAAAATATAAAAGTGTGATCTTTGTTCAAACAAAACACAACCTACAGTTTTTTAAGTCTTTTGAAATGTTCAAATAAAAGACAATAGGGCTGTTATTTTTCTACTGTCACAATTCCTTACCAGGCTACAGGTGATTCAGCTCTTCTGCCAGCTGATCCCTCCTTGCCCGTGCTGCTGCTGCCAGTGTACACTCCTTTGTTGGCATTGGCACATGCAGTTCAGCATCACACCTTCTAAAGTCCTCTAATGTGTCCTCATTTCTGTCCAACAGACATCCATCACAAATTGCAATGCTACGCAACATAAAACATGCCACAAAGAATGCTGCGACCTTCTGAGGGCTGTACTGTAATCTTACACCTGACTTAACTAAATATCTGAAATGCATTTTCAGCAATCCAGATGTACTTTCAATTATAGTATACGTATTTATTTCTGATAATGAGCTCAAAAGGTTTTTTAGTGATATGGTGGGTTCCTTAATTAATAAATATTGTTTTGTTTTTCTTTTGGTGTTTCATTACACAGTATGATTATGTGAAAGAACCAGATATAATTGTGGCAGCAAGGTAGTGCAGTGCTTAGGACTGTTACCGCACATGTCTAGGACCAAGGTTTGAATCTTTGCCAGGGTTCAATGTGTGTGGAGTTTGCATGTTCTCCCCATGTGATCATGGGGTTTCCTCTGGGTACTGTGGTTCCCTCCCCCCCCAGAAAGCAGGTGCAGAATCATTTACTATTTTGATGACATGTGTACATGGCGTGAAAATGAGCAATGTGCTGGTACGAAACTAGCAAAACCACTTCGCGTTGCATTTTGCACAGGTGTGTAAGAGAGCCCTAAGTTGCCGAAGAACAACCTTTTTAATGATCTTTCCTAAGAAAGGTAGGTTTGATATAGGCATATAGTTACTTATTACTGAAGTATCTCGCTTGGGTTTTTCAAAAAGAGGTTTGATAACTGCGGTCTTCAGGGCCCTTGGATAAAGGCCTGACTGAAGAGAAGTATTGACTATTTGTAGTACATCTGATGCTATACAGTTAAAAACATCTTTAAAGAGCCTTGTAGGCAGAGTGTTGAGGCAGCCGATAGTAGGCCTAAGGTTTTGAGCACTTTCTGTCAAGGTTGCATGGTCTAGAAGTTGAAAATGTGCCAAGTTAACTAAAGTAGTCCTAGGCAGAGGCAAAGGTGACATCAACATTTTGCCTGAGATGCAATTACTGTTTGTCTCATCCTCATAATTTTATCTGTGAAAAAAGATGCAAAGTCATTGCATGATTTGATGGATAACAGTTCAGGTGATACTGAGGGGTTTGTCAGTCGATTCTCACCGATTCAAGATTAATTAAAAAAATAAGCAAGTCTGGGGCTTGTGTTCTACTTCAAATTACAATATGCATGTAAGAGACCATGTGATTATAAATCAAATCCGTTGATCTGTGGTGATCTGTGGTGGATTGCAGCATTGCATCATGGTTCCTCTAGAGCTCCTGTGCAGAGGATGTGGCTTTATACAAGATGCAGTCCACAGACTTTCCTAGGAAAGGGAGCCCCTCCGTGGTGCCTGTGCACGGCTGGCTGTTCTCGTCTCCTATGATCCTGGCTTTGATTATGGAATTTCCAATAAGTTGCTGGTTGTCTTCCTCACTGGATTTATTTTAAATCTTCCTTGGTGTTAGTGTATTGTAGATCTCAGGTCTTTCTCATTGGGTCTCTGCACCTCTCTCCCCCTGCCCGCCATTTTGCCTGTCATGCAGTAAATGCAGCAGCTGGGCTGTGTACCTGCTGAGTGACTCTTTTATTTGTTGATTGATTTCACATTCAACATCACAAACACAGCATGCAGTATTGCAGAATCATGTTTAAACAAGGGCTGCTGATGTTAGGAAAAGTCTAAAGGCGACCAGCTGAAGCTGCTTCTGCTTCAGATCACCACAGAGCATACTTTCCATCCATCCATCCATCCATCCAACCAACTTTCAACTTGTGCAGGGGGCCTGGAGGAGCCCGTCCCACACAGCACATGGCGTAATACAGGGGTACATGCTGGACAGAATGTAAATCTTACTTTACATTTTTATGGTTAAAATAAGGCAGAAAATAATTAACACAACTGGACACAGACCATGCTGCAGATTGCTACATCCAGCATGTTAGATGATGTAATACTAAACATTTTTTTTCTTGGCCTACACCCGTCAGTAGTTCAGAGGTAGTTGTATCAGCCTATACTTATACTACACTGCCATCTGCAGGCCACAGTGCTTAACTGATCTCAATAATCTAATTTCTTAAAATTTGCATTCATGGATTCAGTTACAGTCAGTGCCTAACCAGTACATTTCCATTTCTCCCATCACAAGCAATTGCTTTTGTATTCACCCCACACAAGATAACATTTCTTTATATTTAGAGAATGCAGCTGCCAGAATTATATGTGATACACTTTTTATATCTTCTAATAAACTATTTAGAAACTACAGTACTTAAGATGCACATCTGTATGAGAAATGTTAAGTTCTTAAATTGAACTTCTGATACACTCTGAGGGACATTTAAATCAATCAAAATTCAAATTTATAAAATTAGATGAACTTGTGATGTCTACATGATATTTGTACTATCTAGGTGAAAATTGAAAAGCTTAAATTGCATTTGAATACCTCATTTTTAAAAAGTACTATGGATATCGATAATATTTCACAAAAGTATTTTTCAAGCAATTAAAAGTAAATTTCATGTGTGACTGGTAGTGGATCTAGCTTACATAAATAATACCATCTATCTACCACAAGGTGGGGCCAAAATCCTAAATAACCATGCTCTTTCAGAATTAGTTTTTCCACATCCACTACAGCACTATTGCAAAGTTAGGGAGTCATACAGATTAAGTCAAAACTAATTCACAGTCCAGGCAGGGAAAGAGCCATCTGGATTACCCAACCCCCAGTACTGAAGTGGAACACCTCTGTGATACAAACTATTGAACGTGATCACACACTTTAAAATCCCATAATCGACAATAAGAGAATGCACATGAAGCATTCACTCTATAACTACAGACATCCTATCTTTCCCAAAAATCACAGGATTTTTCACCAAGATCACTGTCTATTCCATCCCACAAGTGATCCATGATCTCCTGGAAACCGTCCCCTCCCACCCCTCACACACAAGCACACATTTCAAAATTTACCAGCAAATTATTTAATAATCAATCCTTGATTTTTCTTAAAGTGGGATGTTTGTAACTACGTCTGGCATCATTCTTGACCTGACAATGCTCTTCCTTAAGTTTTCCTTGGTTGTGTTGAGCAGGGTCTTAGCAACCTCCGGCTGTGTCGGAGAATGGGTGAGGAGTTTCTACGGCAGTATACTTGCTGATTGCTTCGTTCTCACTCCTCACAACAACCAGCTAAGACACTGCCAGAGAAAAACCCACAGCACGCTTAAGGTTCCTGTCTCAATCTGTCCCTGCTGAGTCCTGCTTGAGTCTGTGAGGTTCTTATAGAGTACCTGTTAATGTATCGCAGGAAAGCTGAGGTGCAGCAATGGCAGTTTAGGAGACTGTGCATGCAAAATAGCACCAGAGTCACCCTTGTCCACTGGCCGTCAGCACAGAATTTTGTGCAATTCAGTCTGTTTTCTGCCCAACACTGATAAGGTTAGACTCTGTGTCTCTGCAAATAAAAGAATCATTTTCAGTTAAATTATTTGTGTAAGTGAAATCAATTATTTTTCTTTCTTAAACATGGATACTTCAACGACAGAAATAAAGATGTTGTCGATTATACAGCATATCTGGTGTACCTTTTACTTTGAACTGCATGCTGCATGAAATTATAATTACAAAACCAAGGACATATACCTAAAATGAATGTAATCCAAAACTACCCACAAAAGCAGGACATTTCTTTAAAAATATATACATATATAGAAACTCCTAGCATTTTTGGCATTGTGCTTTACAAATTACTACATGATTATTGGTGGTAATGTTTATAAACAATCAAAGAATGTTTATAATTATCATACATTGGACAATTAAGTAACTGGAGTAACTAGAATAAACTTCTGCAATCTCCAAAAATTGGAAATGTGTACACAATTTTGGCTACTAGTGTAGTTTTGAACTCACCACATGTGTTTCAGTCACCTGTCTCAGCAGTTCAATGGCCTTGGTCGCATGACACTGCTACTGGGATAGGTTCTGCTGGGCATGTGCTGGTACTGACAGGTGATATCTTTAAAGGCTTCTCTGCATACAGTAGGATCACGTGCGCTGGCAGATCTGTTGCTGAAGAGGTGAAACAGCAGCTTTTACGTTTTGGCAGGAGAAAATGAGGATTCGACAACACAGGACAGAGAATAAACAAAGACAAACATGGCCCCAAAACTGTGCCTGAGGAGGATAAGCCACCTGGCTGAGCGTTATGTGCAACACACCTGGTCTTTGCTTGTTTCTGGACGCTAACCTATGGCCAGCTCCACTCCCTACCCCTTGATACCATACCCACTTTTACAGTGTTGCTCTGAAAAATAAGTGCCATAAACTCCTCCATCTTTAAATAGCCACATGGTGAGTCACATATGTGACAGATAAAGAAAGAAGATACAAGAAAGGTTGTGGCAGGGTGCAGACCATCCAAAGGGGGCTGGAGGCCTACTGGCTGATAACTACATGCATGGGTGTCACAATGGGAATGTGGACATAACTGCACAGCTGTAAGGAGGGTCTCTGTTTGCATCAGCGTGTAACTCAGACAGAGACTGAAGAGGAGACAGTCTGGAATTTATTAGTCTTAATTTATATTATTATATTATATCTTATATTATTTATAAGACAAACTAATTCACTGTTGCAACAGACCACCAGGCAATGACAGCAGGTGAGGAATTAATTTTGGTATTGTATCTAAGCAGGGTTTATGATTGACAGGGCTCCATATCCAATCACTGAAAGCTAGGAGACCTGATGTTATAGAAAGACCTTAAATGTCATCTTCCATAGACTTTTGAATTAATGCTCTTCTGGTGACACCATAGTTAAGTCTCCTACAGTACACTGTGCTAAATAGGCATGATAAGTCAGCCACTTTTCACAGAGGACAAATAAGAGCATTACCTGAATGAGCTTATAATAAGAGCATTACCTGAATTAGGAGAAGACCTGCAGCTCTTGAGTATTACATTTAAAAACAAACTTAATTACAATTTGCTCCTTGAAGAGCATACCATGTTCTACAGCAGTATTTCCCAACCCAATCCTCGGGGATCCCCAGCACTCCATGCTTTTCTCCCTCCCAGGTCTCTGCCTGATAGTCCACAATTGTGGTTCTTTCCTTGTCCTGGCAGGGAGAAAAAAACATGGACTGTCTGGAGCTCCCCTAGGACCAGGTTGGGAAACATGAGCCATTTATACACCACATACCACATACAATTCCTTAATGTCTTCTTATCTATGTAACTTACATACATCTTTCGTTCAACGGAATACAATTTTGTACTGTAAACGTGAATAAACAACACAGATATTCAATCATGGAGGCTAACGCTAAATTCTATACCAAAAACACATTTGGTATTTTAAGTGCTAGAGAATTTTACTGAAAAAATGCATTTTTAAAAAGAAGACTAACATACTGCAAAATATATCACCTAATATGGTATATTCTGCTTTATGACTGATATATACTAAAGAATGGCACTTTCTGTATCTCAAGTATGAGAAAATGATATTGGAAATGCCTCTTTGGTGTACACTATTCATAATAAGTGCAATTAAGTAGTAATAATTTTTGATTTCACTGGAAGAACACTATTTTTCTTTCTTAATTGTAATAATACAGTAGGGGGTTCTGCTTTTCCTTATTTTTTTTCATAATAACTTGCACCAGGATGTGTTGTGACTCATTGTGATAAGTGACGGAATTCTGTCCTTTGTTCCTGGACCAAGAGTCACTGTAGCATTGAATTGATTTCAATCCCTGTACTGTCTTAGGCAGTCAAAGAAAATGTTTCAAACTGTTTGTCTGAGTACAGTTTGCGCAGGAAAAAAAACACAATTAGAAAACACAAATGAACAGAATGAAAAATAAGATTTTTTTCTCTTGTCCAAAAAGTTACTGACATTTTGTTAGACGGCTGAATGAACATCGCTTCAGCTGCCAAAGCAATTCAGGGGCACCTAAATCACACATTAAAATGAAGATTAAACTTGGCTGCCTAATACTTTTGCACAGTGCTGTCTATAATATATATATATATATATATATGTATATATATATATATCATAGGACGTACATTGCCGGAACTAAATGGTCATATTTAGGTACTGAAAAAATGCAAGCACAACATTAAGTGACAGAGACTAATGTGCTGTATAGTATCTAAACAAATACAATGAGCAATCATTTAGAAAATAAAGCTAGCAGTAATTTAAGCCTCCCTTTAAAACTTGTGCAATTTTCAGAGTAAAGATCCTAGGGGAAACTTCATCAAATGCTCCTCAGACTTAATGAACAACTGGATGTGATCTGACTGGCTGGGTACTGGTGAGGATACAGTACTGTATGTATTAATACTTAACCAATCACCTCCCTGTTTGCTACCTATTGCTAACTCCAAAGCCAATGACATGTGTCAGGAAATGGGGCTTGTGTTGCCCTCTGGGGATTTGGGGATTTGGGGGGGGGGGTGTAGCATGGTGTAGAGGCGAGGGAGCCCAGTATCTATTGCCAGAAACGAGAATAAAAATTTACTGAAATAAATATATTTGAATCCAGCTGGATATTTTACTAGTCAAGTACTGTTTTTAAAGGTGCAACAGCAGGTCATCTCCTAGCACTGGAACTGGCCTGGAAGTTCTTCACCCAGTCAACTATACAGTATTCCAACAAACCAAGATAGGCACAACAAACACCTATTATACAGAGTGGAAAAAATTTCTTAAACATCACATTAAGAACAACTTTAACTTTGAAGTTGTATGTGTGCACAACAAGGGACCTGACTATCTGTACTTTGATATGTGACTTTTCTAAACAAAATGAGGCAACTAATAGGTCTGCTGAGGCCAAAGAATCTGTACCTGAACCACAGGAGCATCTGTTAGAAAACCTGCAAAATGATTTAACGTGTGAAGAACAATAGCCTCCAAATAGAAGAGCTAATATGGCAGACAAGGACTAACTGCATCAGCAATGGCGACCAGTTGGTGCAAGTTGATCACCAACAAGGGTAGATGGACACTTAACAGGACAGTTTCTAAAAGCTGTAGAAATATTGCTAGAAGTGAGCACCTCTGTTACTCAGTCTCAACAAACACTACATAATGTGAGCTCCACAAAGCTTGAATTAATATCAGTCTTGCTGTTTAGAGACTGCTCTGATCAAAGACCTATGTGTGAGATTTATATCCTGGTCTAAGAAGTACGTGAGAAGTGGCGTGTGGCTCAGTAGCTTAGTCCTCTGTGCTTGGGCTTAGAAGGTTGCTGGTTTGAGCCTGGCTTTTTCTTAAACCTGTTGGTTATAACCTGTTATTTGAAGTTCTGGAGCACTAAGCATAAAATATATTTCCACCTCCTTCATCCATCAAACAACTGGAGGAGGTTTGATAACAGTCCAACATCTCACGGCACACGGATCAAGATCTGTATGAGAAAATTCATTTATGTGCATTAAAGACATTATAGACTATTGCATAACAATCATATTTGTTCGTTTTAAATACCTGCATACTGTAGAGGCTAATTCTGTTTTGCTTCTGTTATTAGATGTGGAATTAGAAGAACAACCAGAAGATTTAGAATCATTTGAATATTGATACTGGAAATACACGTTATCTATAATAATAATACTAAATAAACTGAGCAAAGCTCATTATGTGAATATTTGCCCCTGCAGAGTGCTGTCTAATGAAGAACACATTTATCCAAAACCACACACACACATACACACACACGCACACACACACACACACACGCACGTTTGTATTCATATCTTTGGGGGGTGTCTCCATTCATTTGTATGGGCATAACTTTAATTGAAGTCATTACAGTTACCGCCTACCCAGCCCTAACTTTAACCATAAGTAACCAAGCAAAATTTACTTTTGGCATTTTTAGGTTTTTGATTGCAGTCACAGATTTTTATAACATCCTGTGAGGACCAAAAAAACATGGCCCCCGCAATGTCAAAATAACAGGTTTTACAAGTTTTAGAAAATAGAAGCAATTACAGAAAACATGCCAAAAGTAATACTAGTAAATTCACTGCTAAAGGAAGAAAAAAATATTGTGGCAAGTAATTAGAAAATTGCTTACATTTCTTAATTACACAGAGGACTGGTTGGTGTTTTTTAGTAGAACTGAAAGTGAATTAAAAACTTAAAATTCAGCAATTTCTATTTATAATACAGAATCCTGAATAGGACAGAGAAACAGAAATCCAGTGAAATTTGTGTCTGCCTGATAGAAAATCAAGTGTTAGATCTGAAATTTTCGCTGACAATTCATTAATGCATGCATACTGATTTCCTAGTTCCTATTTATTGAAAAGGAACATGCTTGAATAAAATGGCATGCTTGAATACAAACACCAAAATACAAAAGGAGAGAGTGCCGTAAGTCCATGACCTTGTACTGATAAGTGGCTGGAAGATTGTTGTATTGAATGGCATAGATTCTACTGTAACTAAGCAGAAATTAATCAGTGTTACTGAAATATGACATTAAGTTATTAATTTTTTTCTTTAAGCAATTTTTTTCTGATTGAACAGGTGGTGAAAGCCTGTCTATGCTGCACAAAGGAATATACACCTTGTTTTCAGTCAGCCACATTAGGCTGTCATTTCCATTGCTAGCACCTCATATGAGTCACATCAGTTCAGTATCTGCCTGCAGACTTTTGATGCTCACCTGGTTATATAAATGTAACAGGTTTGTACTGCTTTTCAAATAGTTCCATCATTTAGTTTGCAGAGTGTTGTATTCCATAGCCTACAGATATTATTAATACTTAAATAACAAGTAACATTATTAACAACAATTAATAGAATAGAATAGAATCAATAAAAATTAACATTCTCCCAGTTAATCTTCATCTAATTAGTCAATAAAACTTTTCTCCAGAACTTTTGTGGCTCATCTCAGTAATTTTCTGCAAATTCCAATCTGGCTTTCTGATTCTTACTGCTGATGAGTGGATTGCATCTTGTGGTATGGCTGCTATATTTCTGCTCTTGAAATTGTCATTGAACAGCGGATTGTGACACCCTCACCTCTGCCCTGTGGAAATCATTGGTGATGTCACTGACTTGTTTTTGGGTTCTTTTCACAGGTCTTGCAATGTTTCTGTCGTCAGCTGTTGTTTTCCTTGACCAACCCAATCTGCTGCTTAATAAGCATGGTAAATGGTAAATTTGTTGTATTGGCTATGTTTGTGCAATCCCTCTGATTGATTTTCCCTCTTCTCAGATACAGAATGACTTGTTTTTCCCCCCATAGGTAGCTTTCTGGTCTTCATGCTGGTTTATACATTTTAACAACAAATACAGTCTTCACAGTCTAAACCCAAGGCTAATACCATGAGCAGACATTCAGAGCGATGTACTGTTAAAAACTGTCAATCTATCAGGACACACCTGAATAACATGAAACACCTGTCACTCACATGTTCCCGTACTGTTGCTCATCTAAAATTTAAGTGGTCTGATACAAAAGGATCTATGTTTAAATGATCTATGTTTAAATTCCAGGAAGAAAAATCTGAAATTCTGGTATTTGTCTCATAGTCATCTTTTGATCTCAAACCCAAATTTCTTTTGTTTATAGCAAAAACAAAGGAACTGGCCTTGCCCTTCCAGTAGTTTTGGAGGGGACGCTATACTGCTTTTCTGATCATATTTCGACAAGGATGAAATTATTAGGAAATTCTAATATTATATCCATACTACTTATTATTGTGCTATTTCATTAAAATCATTGCGTTTAAACATGCTTTCATTTGATTTAAACATGCTCAGTATGGTGAAGCTGTCTTCAGTTCTACTGTAGGTCAGGGAACTGGCATGTACAGAGACACACATTTATAAAAATAATATATGACATGCAATTTTAATGGTCTTCATGGTGTTTATGTTACATAATTTGTTATAGAGAGTTTTAAGTTTGATATCGAAGGTTTAGCGTTTGAAGTTAGCATTTATGAACAACACTGTGCAACAATTATAATAAAGAATAAATAAAGAATGAACGGAAACACTTTACATAAGGGTGCTCACTGAAGAGTACAGGACACCAAATAAGCCCTTCATGACAGCCGACATATCTTGACAAAGGCATTTATAAAGGTTCATTCCGACTTTTGTAGTTGTCATAAATGCTTACATTGGGAACTCCTGTGTCAAGCTGATGTACCATCTATATCGACTGTCATAGGTTTATGTTGACATAGAGTTGTGTTATGACACTTTTTTCATTCAAGTGCCATAAAACGTTGTAAGACTGACACTAGACTTCAGTGTTTCAGAGTGACATAAAGTAACCGAATGAAATTATAATGTGGAACCATACAATGAAATTATTTACAGTGTTTCCTTATGCAACCAATTACTCCCAATAGGTTTTATGGTAATAGTTTGGTATTAAATAATTGTGATGTTTTTTCTAATTATATTTAAATATTTTTATTGTTATTGTATGTCTACGTTATTCCCTGTTCCCTGTATTAGCTGATTACGAGAAAGATAGCTGATTACGAGAAAGACCTCGGTGTATATGTTGATGCTTCCATGTCCTACTCTCGCCAGTGTGGGGAAGCAATA
>JAODLD010000075.1:551609-576577 GCA_026781065.1 Mormyrops boulengeri | reverse complement strand
ACCTCCTAGGGATGGCTGCTTCCTCCTGTCCAGTGTGGGGGGACAAAAATAAGCCCTTTAAGACTGCTGCATGCTACAGTGTGCGAGTGCAATCCATCATTGTGGGAGGCAGTGTCCCAAACACCAAACTGGGGGGCAGCATTTGTGGGTGAAACCATCGTAATGAATAACCTCAATGGCACACACACATACACACACACACACACACACATGTGCACGCTCTTTACATGCACCATAACGAATTAAATTAAACAGCCATAAATAAACATATATTGAGATATCAGAAGTATACAGCAATCAAAATGTGTTATTAGACAAAGCATTGTGTGGGAAAACTATATGTATTTGAAAAAAGTATGAAATATATATGAAAAAATGAGGAAATAAACAAAATCTTGACAGAAACTGGAACCTCTTTGTGATGTATGTAAAACCTATTCGTGTTTGAGTGTCCTCTCAGCACATTAACTATAGCAAGCTGTTACTTTCACATCAGAGAGCCGCCGTATGCTGGAAGGCCACGGAAAGAAGACACATCTAAGCATGTTCTTCTTACCCACGTATCTTCCTGGGCTCCATGACTCAACTGTCGGTGAGACACAGGATGACACTGGGCTCATAATCAGACACTCACAGTTAAACTTTCCATTACTGCGATAACGATACAGGCAGCAGAGGCTGGTCAAATTCTGTATCACAAAGTGACTTAAATGTGTCCTTTTACAGAAAGCACAAGACTGACATTCTAGCCCATGATCATATGTAGAATCTTCCACGAGTGGGCAGAGGGGTGATACCCACAGGAATTTTACACCATGATAAGTGAGAAAAAAAAACACTCCACAGACTGGGGAGAGAGAAATTCAAGGTCAAAATGATGACCTTGCAGGCTATTGAACTTGTCAGCACTGACCATAAGGTTGTTAGTTCCACTATTCTAAAGGCCTCATCTGGTGGTATGAATGGGAAAAATATCTATGCCAGTGACTTTGAACAAAACTATGTAGCAAGCAACGAATGAACTTTTACATAACATTTAATTCCTGCAGTCCTTTCCAACTACCACATGACCCTGAAACTGTGCAGTTTTAACTGCCACTCTGGATCAGTGCTGAATCCTTCACTGCTTCATTAAAATAAGAGAGTGTGCTTTTCCTCGTATTTACCCTATTAGGATTTTACAAACAATACTTTCTCTTGCTAAAATTTAACAAGATAAGCATTTAAATCTGAGGGTTAGGATGTCTCAGTCAGCAGCTATACCTAGTAAGCATGGTTCTGTTACTGGTGGACTGTCATCGTTCAATGTTCATTTTGTCACACTGTAATCTATGCCTATTTTGTCACTCTGTAATCTATGTCTGTCTTACAATACCCTGTACATGACCACCCAGACTTTAGTATTAATGTTTCACTGTTACACTGTTTAACACACCTATGCCGCTGCACAATCCCACATAAATGTCACCTACTTTCGCCATGAAATACGCATCTGTCCCAAATATCATGTGCATATATCTAATGGTTACCTTTAGGCAGAACAGTGGAACCCACATAGTGAGAACCAGTTCAGTAATATAGTGGACCAACATGTAAATTTGTCACAGCTGATTATTTGTTTTATTGTGTGGTTAATCAGATAGTTTGACTAGTTCTCTAAACCAGGGTTCCCCAATTCAGGTCCTGAGGGGTCAGAATCCAACACAGTTTGCAGATTTCCAGGCTCAAACACAACTTCATCAGCCAATTACCAGATTTAGTAGGTGTGTCTTTGTAGGGAAATCAGCAAACTGTGTTGGATTCTGACTGACCAGGACCTGAACTGGGGAACCCTGCAGTTAACTGACATTCAGTACTATGATTTATTCATATTTTTAACTTTTTATATATATTATACATTGTCTTATATTAATTTATTTACCAACTAATATTTTAATGTACACTACCAGTCAAAAGTTTTTGCACACCGCAGGTTTTTACTACTTTTCAATTTATGTCATAAACTGTTGATTTTTAATTTTTGTTACACATTGGAAAGTTGAGTGAACAATTAGAAATGAAAATGTAAGTCAAATAAAACAAGTTTCCTTTATAACATAGAAAGAGCATGTAACAGTGCATGTCAGACATCCTATTAACTGGTTGTGTGGTGAGGGCATAGTCACATTCTAGGCTGTCCTTTAACTTTAAATGCACTAGTTAACTGTTTCATCCCATGAAACAGAGCAGTATGTAATGTCCCTTGCGCAAGAATCCCTCAAATTTTCTCTGCTGTTATTACTGTTAGAGGAGATTACTTTGATGAATCAAAGATATGACATTTTCTTGTTACTAAAAGCACTCAAATGGTGAACATACTGTAAGGTTATTTGTTAGCAAAGAATAGTGAATCTATTTTTAGTAAATGTTAAATGAGTGACATGCAAATGTAGGAAAGTGTGTGCAAAAAAATTTGATTGGTAGTGTATAAACACAAGAAATAGTTCATTTTCTTGGTGACGTTAACATCAAAATTATTTCTTTGCTGGAGGGATTTCATGAACCCAGTACTAAGAGAACTCCAAGAGACCACTGCAATATTGTTTGGCACCAACATTTAAATGAATTTATTTTCTCATTATTTGTACACATTTCATACATTTTACGAACTATACATTTGATAGACCTTAAGGGTACAGCCCCAGTGAAATGCAAAGGTACAAATTTTTGCCATTTTTTTCTAAGAATGTATTGGTTTCCCCAGCACAGTTCGAAGGCATCCTGTTAGTTGACACCATGTCTCAAGGTGCAAGATGTTCTCCTGCTTTGTACCCTTGGCTTCCTGGGATGGACTGCAAGAACCAGGAGATTCTATACTGGATAAGGAGTTGGAAATGGATGGATGAATGGATGGATGGATGGATGGATGGATTGATTGATTGATGTATGTATGTATGTATGGAACTATACATTTTTAGACATACCATTTAAAGTTGTATTCCAGAAAAAAATAAAAACAGTTTGAGCATAAAGCTTGCCATTATACTTAGAAGACAAACATAATGGTTAAATAAATGCTGCATTCCAGTTATTGAACACAATAATGTCAATTTCTTTTTTGCAATTAAATCATGTTATAGTCAAGTCTGCTGGGACAAGTCTACTTGAATTTTGTCAGTTAAATCTTTATCTGTATTGCATGTTGAACACTGTACACGGTCCCATGATTATGAAGAAATCCATAATCCATTTCTTATTCCAGCTTATATAATTAATAAGGGTCTTGTTTGTAGTACTTCTGTTGTGCAGAGTTTGTACATTTTGTGAATGCTCTATGAAGCTCTCATCCATAATGCACTACATTTACCTTCATAATGCATTATAATGGCTTATACTGACCATTATAATGCATTATGAAGGTACCTATAGTTCATAGTTATAGCTTCATAGAGCATTCATAATGCATAATTAACATGGCTTTAATGTGTTATGCCTTTTTATAAATAGTTATAGCCATGCTTATAATACTTTATGAATGCCTTATAATGCATTATGATGACTGCTTTAAGTAAAGTCTTACCAAAAATTATAACTTTTACAAAAAGAGAATCAAACATTGGTAATGCAGAAATAAGTAACTCTTTTGCAGTATCATTAGTTTATAACTTTTCATTGATTTTTACTGGTGTATGAGAACTTTTTATTATAGTGTAGCTCTGGGAATATTCCCTCATTCATGAATGAATGCAATAGAATCCAGAAACAATGTATTCATGTATTCATCTGCCTACAGGGTATAATTATGCAAAAAAAAGTTCTTTGCAATGGTTAGATTACAGAATGCTGTTTGCACGTTTTATTCCAAATTAATAAATTCTCCTTCTTACTGATTTTCCATGCATATTTTGATTATCATTGGACTTTTCATCAAATTCATTTTCCTGTCGATGGAAAAAGCAAACACGTACTTTTTCGTATACTATTCATTTCCTACTCATTTTATACTATTTAATTCAATATTTACATGTAAATACTGTGACCACGCAAAGCATATGCATACTTAATTAAAATAAACATTCATTGATAATCTACTACTGCTGTTACTGATTTAACACCTTACCTTTTTCTCTCTTGAATCACATTCATAGCTGAATACTCCAGGTGATGGCTGTACACTATTGCGACTGCCCTTTTTGGTGATGGTAGTATTACTGTGTGTGCCTGTGTTTTTTAATGATGCAGCATTATTATACTATGTACTTTTGAAATGTTATTGTGCTGTTAAATTTTCTTCATTGAGGGGAAAGTGCTGCATTATTACATGCAGTGTACGATGTGGTTTGCAGCAGACACATGGGGCACCAGAGAAATGGCCACCTCTCTCCACGTTCACTCTCCAAGGCACTGATCTGCTGAGAAAAGATAACAGACTCACTGATTTTCCTCCCCCAAGTGACCACGTCATTTAATCATAAGTCCCAGATCAGTCTCAGTGCCATTCAATCACGTGTGGACAAGGATTGAGTGGCAGAATGCTTCAATGACTATTGCACCCCCACCACTCTACATAAATGTATGTGTGCATATATACTCTCTCTATATATATATATATATTCTCCCTACTCTACAATTCAGATGAAGTAGAACATCCTAGTTGATTTGCTACCACAGATGCCTATAATGGAGACATGACTAATATGTCATCAGCGAAGAATGAAAAGAGCCAATGGTTATGGGTATGGTTTTATATTATATAACCAGTACAATTATATATTTTTGCCAAAATAAGGAACTACATTTAATACATGTAGGTTTGATTCTGTAAAAGAACTCAACAGCTGATTATAATGAATAAATAAAATTGCAAACCCTCAACAACATGACCCCAAATCCTAGTCATAAGGATTATTGTTATGCCACCTTTGGATGGGTTAAGGGAATACTTATAGCCAAAAATAACTGTTAATGCTATTGCATTGTTCTCTGACGCAGTGTCCTTACACCCTCTACTGAAGGAAAGTGGCGTAGCATTAGAAGTAGGAACACTTAGGACAATGCAGCTCTAGCATCAGGAATAGAAGAGGAATGGTCTTTCACTGCTGCCAAGAGCAGAACTACTGATGAAGAGTCTGAAGTAAATTTAGGACTAGAAGCACTCAGGAGAGCCTGAGATGTCTCCAAGAGTAGGGCAAACCTGGAATACCACCATAACTAGGAACACTCAGAACAACATCACTATGAATAGGACAACTCCAAAGTCCCACCATGAGAAGGAGACCTCGGAGTACCACGTATAGTACGAACACTGAGGTTTGTCTAAGCATGCACAGACCAAAAAAACAAGGTTATATTCTAATATTATGTCTCGCATTTTTAAAGAGAACTCCAAAAAGACATGACTTATGCTTCATATCTGTAACACGTGCTTGTTGTAGTTTGCGTGCATCGATGCGGATTTAGCAAAGCGCAAGTTTTCCATTGCGCCAGTCCTACTCAGCTGCACTAAAAATGCATCTGTCGTAGCAAAAATAAAAAAATAAATAAATAAATAAATAAATAATAAAAAACAGCATTCAGTGTTATCAGCATCTGGTATAGTCTTCACATCTACAACCTAATTGTTAAATTATTACACAGTGTAAGCGATATATTGCATTCTCAGTAGTAAATTGTAACACGTAAGTAAACGTTTGCATTATAAATATTACAATGTATCATTAGCGTAGTAATTTTACTAGTTATTACTTCGCTAATAGTATTTGTTATACATATACAATCCAGTTAAAACTGGGCTCGATGATAAACGGGTTTAGTTCTTTTTAAGGTATTCTGCCTTTCATGCAATAATGATCGCTTGAGTGGGTTCACAGACCTTTCTGCTGAATTCGTGAAACATCACCATGCGCATTTTTGGACTGGACGGGTATTCCGCTTTGCGGAACACCATAGAAGGGTACTATGCTAACGGGAGCGCATCCCTTAAAGGGACAGCTAGCAATTACCATTTTTAAAACAACAAATAAACTATCAGTTTCGAAAGCCTAAAAACATCATTCATTTTGGAAGATGATTTTTCTTTCGTTCTTTGTAATGCGCTCGATGTTTCCCATTATTATTTTTTAGCTGAGGGGTAAATACGTAAAGAAGGAAATTATTATATGTCATTAATCAACTAGCAAATGGCTCTCCTTATAACAACGACATGTTTCTATTGAAACATGAGACAAAATCAACTTTACTAACAAAATTAATTTTCCATTAATTTAATCATACAGAGACGGAACGTGTGGTCTCACCAACTTTCATAGTCAAGTAGAGCGATGTTAATTGGGCATACATCATATGCTATACTGCAGGGCCGGTCAATCCCATAAGCGATGCGGGCGACCGCCTAGGACGCCAGCTTGTAAGAGGCGCCTTAGAAAACATAAAACTTGCCAGTGATGCTCACATAGGGCGCCACATTGGTTACTGGCTTACTGTGTTATATTGCAGTTTTCATCTCTTGATTCTCCTTGTGTGTGTGAATTCAATTAATATCTAGTAGTAAATCTAGTAGTAAATTATTTCAAATAACAACAGGCCTTACATGTACCATTTCACTCATTTGTACATTGCTTTTGACAAAGGTGTGCGCTAAATAAATGTAAATGGTTATTCGGTCCATTAATAATAATGAAATTTTGAAAAACATTATAAATTGGAGAAATAATAGGTTTCACATGGGCTGTATTCTGTTAACTGCTATTGTAGTTCTTTAATATGTTCATCTTCACACAAAAATCCGTCAGTAAGTATTTGTATTGCTGTCTCAGTTATATCTGTCCATAGGTAGGCTTCTTGTGCGCGGTAGTAATTTTCTTTTATGCGAAAAAGAATGATCATGTAGTGTTACACTACAGGTTCTCGGCATCACGTGGGAGGATTTCGTTGAGAAAAAAAAACTTGAATGTAGCATGCTTACGTATTGATATGTGAATTCTAATAAGGATTTCATTGCTTTTTCTGCTTTATCTTGTTAAGGTGTTATTTATAATTGAACTAAGATTATAGCATATTGAGTAAATTCTGCTTTAAAACAATAATTATGGGGATACTTAGCTGAATAACTAAAAAGAATGTTCAGAAATAAACAACAGAGAAAAGTTTCCCCTTTGGCTTTGGTTACAGGTACTCTGGTCTCACCGCAGAGTCCAAAGACACAACATTTAGGTGAACTGGTTTCTTGAAGTTACTCATAGTGTGTGCCCTGCTTTGGACATTCTCTGTCTTGTGCTATATGCTTTCTGGAATTCAGGACAGGTTTCGGGCCCACCATGACCCTGCAGTGAATTAGGAAAATCTATGAAACATCCATTCATTCATCAGTCTTGACTGCTTATCCTGGTCAGAGTTGCAGTGGGTGGTAGAACCTATCCCAGGCTGCATGAATGTCCCAAATAGATGCCAGTCTATCACATGGCATTCACCATATTCACCATTATAAATGAAATAAATTAAAACAGTGATTCTGCTTTATCACTGTTACCTTGTTCCAGGCTAATGATGCATGTATTGATACTTGAACCATTATAGTCCCTCTACTCCACTTTCCAAAGAGCAACCATAATTATTGCCACTTAAACTGTCCTATGTTACTACATGAGCCCTTGAACTGTAGGAGATAAAAAGCATGTGGTGTAACAGCTAAAGAAGTAATAGTCATACAATCGAGTTCCAGAAGTGACCCTGCTATTGTCCTCCCAAGCAAGGATAAAATGGGTAGCTAAGCAATTATTAGAAAATATAAAGGCAGGGCAGTAATCCAGCTCTATGCACCAGAGAACCATGATTATGCAGGTCTATGCACTAGAACACAAAGGCAGTGCAGTAAGGCAACTCTATGCATCACAACACAGAAGTGGTGCAGCAATGCAGCGTTACGTACTGCAACACTAAAGCATGTGTTAGTACCACTGAATGTACAGAAAGGTATGGCAGTAAAGGAAAGACTCCCAGCATTTAGTGATGGGTATCTTTAGGTACAGTGTTCAGTGATTCATTCTGCCCCCGGGAAGCCAACACCGTCCATTTTACTTATTGCTCCTCAATGCTGGGGCTACGTAGAGAGCAGGACAAATGTTTCCAATTCAAGTGACAGCTAATGCACCACTGAGAATTTTTTGGAGTAAAATGCCCAATTGTATACACTGTATAATTTAATTCACATGCACTTCATACTGACAACAATGCAAAACAAGCTACATTACACTTAAATTCTTGCGACCTTGCGCCTGCAACTTCAGTAAGATTGAAAACTGAAACCTAAATCAAAATAGTCAGTAAAAAAAAACATATATATCCATCCATACATTATCGTAACCACTTAATCCCTACTGGGGTCGCAGGGGGCCCGGAGCCTATCCCGGGAGCAATGGGCGCAGGCGGGAACCAACCCTGGGCGGGCGCCAATACACCGCAGCAAATATATCTTATATAAATAAAATTATTTGTTGCAGTATTTATTTTATATTTTTTTAATTTTAAAGAAACAAAATGCAGTTATTATTACCAGCATGGTCGATAGAGGTTGTGGAGGTAGTACAGTATGTTTTGAGATTAAATGATAAAACAAGAAACGTTTTACTCAATACCATAATTTTTTTCTCATTTAGAACACATTGTCTCTCTTCTTTGGAATCCACTATTGCAATATTGTACATTTTTTAGCCACCAGCCACCACTGATCACCAAATAACTAGGAACTAGGAAATCCTTATTTCAGTCTTTAATCTTCCTGTACAAAAAAAGTCTGTTTGAGACAAAATTGCAATAATATAATTACATTTTGTTTCTTAATTAAAAATCAATCAAATCAGCTGTAATTTATCAAATGTATTTGTGGTTTTACAAACCTGTGATAATCCGAGGCAGAATACCGCTAATAACTATGATTACTGGCAATGCAAGAAATCGCAACCAGGTGGCACCAGAACATTTCCTCAGTTCATTGTAAATCACAGCATGGTGAGAATGTGGCTACAGCCAATAACAGAATAAGGGGTCCTGCCAGTCATCTTAAGGTAGAAAAAGTAGTGAACAATTTCAACAAACATAATAATGCTTCAATATGTATTTTAGTAAGCGCTGCATAGAGCAGAGTCTCCAGCTTTTATCAGACCTGTACACAGGGTAATTTGCCCATCCATTCACCCATCCATTTTCTGTAACTGCTTATAGATAGATAGATAGATAGATAGATAGATAGATAGATAGATAGATAGATAGATAGAAACTTTATTATCCCATTTAGGTGTTATCTCTAATCTTTAAATACACATTTACTACAAATGCATCAAGATTTTTTTAAACTCATAATTTTCCAGAGCTGGCTCCATGTCTGATCAGCAGCAAATAAATTTGAGGTTCAAATCTGTGAATTTACTGCATGGCTACATGGCTGTTAGATAACCGACTGGCCAACCGTTCCCTTAGTGCCATTTAAAGAAAGTGATTCAAGCAGAGCAGTGGGTGCACAATCATTTCACTCTGTTAGCAGCTTTTCTTTCATCATTAAGCCTCAATGTGGTTTTTATCTGTCGCACTTGTTTGAATGTCATTTGCTGACTATGATCAGGTGTCATAGGGAGTGTTTTGTGCAAAGCAGCATGCAAGTAAGGAAAAGCTTGTGGTCGGGGAGAAGGGTCAGTCAGTATCACCAGCCCAAAGGGGTTAGTCTCGCTCAAAGGCCCTATGGCAATATGATTACACTGCCAACCATGGGATTCAAATCCACAACAAATCCCCTAGGCACAGAACAGATTCCAAACCCACAGGCTATACCTTACCCTGTTATAAGCTAATGTGTCCTCACTCCCTGAGACACCTGATCATAGTCAGCAAATGAGATTCAAACAAGTGCGACAGATAAAAACCACATTGAGGCTTAATGATGAAAGAAATTCTGAATGACTGGCATATGAGCAGTGCCTTGTGCTTTGAGGGTGGCTGTCAGGGATAATTATGTCATGCCAGTCTAATGGCTGCTCCCTGAGAGAGGAGAGCAGCCATCTTGGAATGTGCCTGTGCTGTGTCAAGTAAGAGATCTGCTAAAATGATCAAAAATATTGCACAACAGTACACAACAAATATTGCAGTTTAAACCAAATCATTTTCAAAAACAAAGTAATTTTTAAAAAAGTTTTTGTAAAGGGAGCACTAGTTTCACTGGTGTCTTAGACTCCACCTGTAAAAAAAGTAAAAAAAAAAAGAAAAAAGAAAAAAAAAAAAGGTGTCTTGACTATCAGTGCAATACAGCAAATTGGGTTATAACCTAGAAGAATCAAGCATTTTCATTGAACAGAGCATGTGGTGCTGCCATGTTCTGCATCTGAGTGGTCCAAGCCAATGAGTGACTTTTTCCTTTGTCAGTTTCATGTTGTCATCTGTCACCAACACTCTACGTGGGCTGAGGGTCAGGCACTTGTAGAATTTCTCACTGCTATGAAAAATAAACCATTTGCACTCTCTAGGTGACAATTCACTCAACATTTACCCACCGCCCGATATTAATGTTAAAGTGGATTTTATGCATCATGCTGTAGGACCATCAGAAAATAGTGGAACTTAATTTTAGTAAAGCAGACCCTATTTTCACAGGGAACCTCAATTATTCCTCAGAAGGACAGCACACTCCACGCAGACATGCTTATCCTAGTGTAGTAGGAGTTTCAGTAGACAACCAGTGACTGTGCTTGAATTTTTATCATAATAAGGGCTGATATTTTGTTTAGTTTAGTTGCAGGTGTTACAGTTACAACAGCAGAAACGTGCTGTGGGTTGGCCATAACTAGTGGCATGTAGCTTCATTTAAAAAATGAACAAAAGCTGCTGTATTGAACTATACCCTGGCAGCATTTGCCAATCCGGCCCTCAGGGACCCTCAGACGGTCCATGATTTTGCTGGGAGCTGAGAGCAAAAACATGGGCTGTCTGAGAGTCCCCAAGGATCAGATTGGGATACAGTTTGGCTTTACCCAAACATAGCTGTGGAGTCCATGCTGCAGGAATGATCAGTTTATCTGTATGATCTTGCCATTTGCAGAAAGTCTTACAAGTACACTGCAAATAGTTTTAGCAGCTGCAGAAGCAATATTTCCTTGCAACAGACCAAACCCATCATCATTTTATTGGCTACTTCTTGCCTAAAGATGGTGCCCTTTTGTTCAACTACATTTTCCCTTGCTAGGTTATTATCAGCTTTAAAAAAAGAGAAAGAAATGTCAATTCATTCAATTTACTGAAGTTCTTCCCTTTTTGACTATTTAGTGCTTAATATTTATTTCAGATATTCTATCACTGACAGTAAATGTAAACATGTTACTGTTAGTCAGTACTTTTATCTAGTAGACATAATTATAATTATTGATAGCATTTTTATTTGTTCTTGTACTCTATATACATTAATTTATTCAGCAGACATGTTTAACCCAATTAAGGATCAGAGAGCAGCATCAGACAGCTTCCCAGAAGTAACTGAGTATAAGGGCCTTGCTCATGTGCCCAACAGAGTCATCGCCCAGGCGAGTATGGGATTTAAACCAGTGACCTTCCAAGCACGGCCACCGATTTTGAACCCACAGAGCCATACACCATCCCACTAGCAAGGCTGTTGTCTCCGGACATAGCAGAGTAAAAGGTTGCTCATCAGACAAGTGTGTCACAGGGCTGACCAAACTAATTTCCTAACTATGTGTCACTAGCAAGGGTATCAAATCATAGGCTAAAGTAAATGTACATTTGGTTCTCTGTGAAGGCTGGAAGGTGAACAGCGAATTACTGGCGTCAGAATGAGAATATTTTTATTATCTGAATTAAGGAAATTGCTTAAGACCCATACAGAATACAATTGAAACAAGATATTTACATACACTTCAGAAAAAAATACAAAAACTTTTTGTTTCTTTACTGTCAAACATTAAATCAGAATAAACTTTTTCTGGTTTAGATCAATAAATATTAACTTTTTTGCATTTGTTAAATGTCAGAATAAAGAGAAAGAGAATTGTATGGATTTTTTTTTTATTACTTTCATCAGTCAAAAATTTACATACACTTCCTTATTATTTGGTAGAATTGCCCCAAAAACTGTTTCACTTGGGCCAAACGTTTTTGGGTATCCTTCCACAAGCTTTCTACAATAGTTTCCTGGAATTTTGGCCCACTCCTCTTGACAGAACTGGTGTAACTGGGTCAGGTTTGTAGGCCTTCTTGCTTGCACTTGCCTTTTCAGTGCCGCCCACAAATTTTCTGTGGGATTGAGATCAGGGCTTTGTGATGGACACTCCAATACCTTGACTTTGTTGTACTTAAGCCACTTTGTCACTAATTTGGAGGTATGCTTGGGGTCATTGTCCATTTGGAGGACCCATTTGCGCCCCAAGCTTAAACTTCCTGGCTGATGTCTTCAGATGTTGCTTCAATATATCCACATAATTTTCTTTTCTCATGACACCATCTATTTTGTGAAGTGCACCAGTCCGTCCTGCAGCAAAGCAGCTCCACAACACGATGCTGCCACCCCCGTATCTCACGGGTGGAATGGTGTTCTGAGGCTTGCAAGCTTGCCCCTTTTTCCTCAAAAATACTGTTGATCATTATGGCCAAACAGTTCAATTTTAGTTTCATTCATACCACAGGACATGTCTCCAAAAATTAAGATCTCTGTGCACAAATTGTAGTCTGGCTTTTTTATGGTGGATTTGAAACAATGGCTTTCTCCTCGCTGAGTGGCCTTTCAGCTCATGTCGGTTCATGACTCGTTTTATTGTGGATAATCATACTATCTTACCAGTTTCAAGCAGCACTTTCACAAGGTCTTTTGCTGTTGTCCTGCAGTTGATTTGCACATTTTGCCCCAAAAGCATTCATCTCTGGGACTCTGAATCTGTCTCCTTCCTGAGCAGTACGATGGCTGTATACTCCCATGATTTTTATACTTGCATATTATTGTTTGAACGGATGAACGTGGGACCTTCAGGCATCTAGAAATTGTACCTAAGGATGAACCAGACTTATGGACGTCCACGATTCTTTTCCTGATGTCTTGGCTGATTTCTCTAGATTTTTCCATGATGTCACAGAATGAGGCTTTGTGTTTGTAGTGCACCTTAAAATACATCCACAGGTGTGCCACCAGTTAATTCAAATGGTGTCAGTTAACCTATCAAAAGCTTCTAGAGCTCAGACTGGAATCATCTGGAATTTTCTATGTTGTTTAAAGACATAATAAACTTAGTGTATGTAAACTTCTGACTTTGATGAAAGTAATAAAAAATAAAAAATAAAATTCTCTGTCTCTTTATTCTGACATTTAACAAATACAAAAAAAATGGTGATCCTAACTGACCTAAAACAGAAAAAGTTTATTATGATTTAATCATTGTGCGAAATACGGGGGGGTCCGACACCCCCGATTAACCCATAAGACCCCCCGAAAGCCACAAAAGCAAAATTTTAATTGGGTCTCAAGATCGGTATTGCGCAACAATAGGGAGATGGGGACCTCCCCGAATACTGATGGGTATTTCGCACACTGGATTTAATGTTTGATAGTGAGAAAGAAAGTTTTTGTGTCTTTTTCTGAAGTGTATGTAAACTTCTCATTTCAACTGTATTCCCTGGCTTGTGGTCTGTGCTTTCTTAGAATTTAGCGATGAATTCTCATTGTTGACACACCACAGCACACAGTGCACAACAACGTAATGTGTTCTCTGCATTTAACCCTAGGGTGTCAAACTGCAGTCCTGGAGGGCCGCAGCCCTGTGTAGCTTAGTTCTTTCCCTGTTCCACCACAAATGATTCAGCTCAAGAGCTATATGGTAACTAGCACAAGGAGTTGAATCAGGTGTGTTAAATCAGGGGAAACCCAAAAATGTGCAGGGCTCCAGCCCTCCAGAACTGGAGTTTGACACCCGTGATTTAACCCATAGGTGACATAGCAGGGGACAGCTAATCCAGCACCTGGGGAGCAGTGCTTGGGGATGGTACCTTGCTTAGGGTACCTCAAGAGTGCCTTGCAGGTCAGGGATTTGAACCTACAATCTTTCAATTGCAAGTCCACATCCGTAACCATTAAGCCACCACTGCTGCACTTCTTCAATAGACTCTAGACTCACCTTGACCATGTATTATTATTATTATTATTATTATTATTATTATTATTATTATTATTATTATTAAGCAGTTATCCATTTTGCATAAGCACTTGTCTGATGCAGGGTCACTGTGAGTGTAGGGTGTTGCACACCCTTGACAGGATGTGCATACATATCATGTTTATACACCAATCCATGTAACATGCATATGCTGGGCCTGGAAGGGCAAACCAAACTATCAGGAGAAAATCCACATGAAACCTGGGTGAACTAAAATGCCAGGACAGGAATAAAAATCACAGTGTTACCCTTGTGTTACCCACTATTGTGAGCCTGAGGAATTTCAACTAGATTTTTTCCCAACAAATACACAATACACTAAAATTAATTATTTAATTTTTCTTGGAGTTCAAGCAACCATACACACTCGCTACGGTAGGCGGTAACATGAATTTGGTGGCGTTGCTGTAATTCGTGGACTTTAATCCAACAGTAGGGAAAGCCACCCCACATGAAGCATGTTAAAATGCAACCGGTGTTTATTAGAGCGCACATAGTAAGCGTAGAAGCCTTGTTAAGTATGCGCTAATCGGCCGAACTGCTCAGCTGGGAGCTATTTATACCACGTGACTAGAGCGCCGTTCCCCTTGCAGTAGCAGCCATCATTTTACTCAATGCAGAGTCGACCCTGAAAAAGGAGTCTAGGGGGATTAAATGAGGAGTCATGGATTAACACAAGAATAAACGGGAAAGCAAGCATATGAAGGCATTTTGTTCGCGTTTTCGTTATTTTAAAGCTTTTTAAATCTGACAGGTAAAGTATTACTCGAGAGAACAATTTTCGCTGATGATTTTCCTTTTACTAGAATGAAGATGATTTGCCGGAAACATAGCCGATAACCTTATGCCGTCAAATAATACACACGACAAATTTTAAGATCGACACCTCACGAAACGCGTATGTGCCGTCGATTCTTGCATTTCCAGTTGCCGCACCCGAGTGCAAATATCTCGTTTAACCCCGAGTGTAGTCGAGTACTTCCTGTATTTCAAGCTTAAACTTTTTCTCCCGTCAAACCAAAACATAAAAACTGGATCGTGTTGTGTTTTTTTTGCATCTAATTATGCTGACCGTTGTGGTTTACATCGATTAGGTACCACTTTTAGGTTCAAGTGAAGGTAAGGGTATGTGATATTTACTCGTTGCATGCTCAAGTACGCATTCACTACAGAAACCGAACTTTTGCAAGTTTTTAAAAATGTAATTATACATGCTGTTATACTTATGTCTTACTTTCGTTTTGAAAAATTTGAGTTGACTTGGGTCCTCCCCCAAGCAGAGTAACACACTTCCACGGTATGTTTAGCGTTTTTGTCTTTATTCCGACATATCGCAATTATGTTTAATGACCCTTCTATGTAATATATTGCTTTCAGAAACGAATGTTACGATAGACACTGTACTTAAAATCGGGATTTTTTTATGGCTCCATTGTTCGCTTAGCCTGTTTCTTCTAGAGGCGACCACCAGAATCGATTTATTTCTAACTTGTATGCAAGTTTAATAGTCTTTACTTGTCCTGGACGGTTTTTTTTGTCTTTAATTTCATTTTTTTTTACTTTGCGAGTAAGGGGGTTTTATTATTGTGCAGTAGTATTAGTAGTAGTACACTAGTACAGTAGTAATGATGTTGATGTCCAAGCAGTCTTAACTGTAAATTGACGACTTTTATTATTTTTACGAGGCAGCCTACTGGCGTAGTCAAATCTAGTCAGTCAGATATAGCCTGATGTAACCTAAGAAGCCTTTCTAAATGAGTCCTTAAAGCTTTCATGTACACCGGTAGTCAAGCAATGTGAAGTCCTTTGTTCTGTCACCAGAAAAATTTGTGGTCTTTTAAACATGACAGACCGGCCTGTGTAATGTATGGTGTGTATGACGGGTTATATTAAATTGGTATCTAACCAAATGTGCTGCTTCAACTGGTGATGGGTGTTTTCGTAGATCAAAGATCATAGGTTAAAATGGTGGTTTTGGCTGTTCTGTCCTGCTGGGCATCATCCAGGTGGCAGTAGGGAGCACTCTCTGCGTGGGCAGAGTTAATTGGGTTGTAGACTGTTGTACTGTCTGTAGATTGTTGATAGGAGGGCCCTGGGACTCTAGATGAGTCTGGCCGTGGTTAGAATACAGTGCTAGACGAGTCCTGGAATATATGAGTCAAACTGTTCAAGTGTAACCTGTTGGCATGGCAACAGCAATACACTGTCTGACAGCTGGGTTGTGTGGTTAGGGAATAGTGACGTTTAGCTCTCTGAGGAAACGTGTAGTACCTGGAAATGAGGATGTATGAAGTCTAGACAGCAGAGCAAGGGTGAGGTCACAGTTTGCCACATTCTTAAATTTAGTACTGTCCCTCCCCCCGTGAGTATATGCCATGACTCGATCCTAGGCAACAGACTTTGAATTATTTGCATATAGAATGGAAAGGAAAGTGTAACCTAGTAGTGTTCTTCACTGGGTAAAAATTGAAGTGGTGTCCCACAGACTTTGGAAGCTCTGTATCACGAAGTTGTACATCAATGTGGAAATTTTGGCAAACTCCAATACGTTTTTGTCTAGTGACAACTGGTCAAACTGGTAATTGACAGTTTCTGGACAGTTTTGTTTTATTCATATTTTCTGTATTATGAGAGAAACGGGCAAAAGCAGAAGATGTAAAGGAGAAATGAACAATACATGTATCTTAAACTCCTTTACAGTCTCTTGCAGTTTGCCTCAACTCCCTGCTGTCTGAATGAAGCAAAACGTAGCCTCTTATAGTATTAAAAACACTACAGGTCATAGACGACAACCTGCTTACCACATGCTTACATACCTGCTTTTAATCAGTGACACTGCATACAGTGCATAGTGTTTGCTGATGATTTTAAACAAAAGGAGTGATTTTAAAAATAACAGCAGATAACTGCTCAATACAAGTGTAAATATTAGCCAAGATTGATAAATCGGGCCGATGCTGATGTTTGGATTTTTAACAGTTCAGCCAGTATTGACATATTAACAAATACATTGTGTATTTCCATTCCCTCTTTCCCATCTGTTTGTTTTCTGGATCATTTGCTGTTCTAACCTTGTGCAAAACAAAGTGTAAAATCTGAACAAATGAGAGGAGTTCTTTATTGAATTAGTTGGTTAAAATTGGCTTCCCTTAGAGAGTGTAAACTTGTGGTTTGTATACATTTTAACCTACAATAACCTAACAGCAGTATCTTGGTCCAGCAAAAGGTCTGTTTGCAGTGTTTACGTAACATGCCCTCTTTCACAGCCATGTTATTGCATGTTTCGGCTGACTGCTTTTTTTGGGAACTTTGGGCAGTTGGAGTCTCTTCTGCTTTAGGGAGTAAGAAATTAGAAAATTAGACTTCCGACTTATTATTTTATTAGATTATTAGATTTCAGTGGCTTTTGCTCTAAGTTCAGTCAATGTGTGTTCATTGTCAGTAATATTTAACTTGACACAATAAAAAAAATAAATAAATAATACACAGGGCTCGGTACTTGTAACTTCATGTATTAGGCATTCAGCAAAAGCACTTTGATTTAGGTAATGGTTTCTCATGTTAGTTCACAGTTACCTTTCCTGCTTTCTTCCTTGTTGATGGCATGGATGAGTGTAAAGTTTGCTGCTTGAAAGTGAGGAAGTGTTGGCTTTGAAAGAATCTCTTGTTATAACCAGCATTTTGGAAGAGTTCTCCATGGCAACCAATTGTTTATGCTGTTGCTTGAGATGCTGGGTCACACTGAATGAGTTGATTGCCTCCTGGTATGGCTTTCTGTTTTTTGCTAGGTTAAATCAGTTTTTGCTTTACCCATTGTTGGCTGTAAATTTTTCAATTTAATGCAGATTTTAATGCTTCACTCATCAACAGTGTACTTTTTTTACATTCAAGGTTTTTGAGGTGTCAATAGAAATATATTTCTGAATTGAATTCCCCATGCAAGGCCTTGATAGCAACTAGCCATTGCTGATGAATGATTTATACAATTCAATATGGTGTATGAATTTTTCTGTACTGTAGCACTGGAAAATTTGGAACAAAATTATGCGTTACTTGTTTGACAGGTGCTGAGTCAGGGGTGTTTGCCTAAGGACAAGCTCTGTACCTGAACACAGTACTGAGAGAAATGTGCTTATTTGACTGACTGCTGATACTTTTGAGACAGTGGAATGTATGTATATTGCCATAGCAACTCCTTTTTGCTGGTTGGCTTTTGGGTGCAAGTTACTAGGAGTACAAGATGGCTGTATATCTTAAGACTATACAGCAGCTTAACTGCAAGACCTGTGAAACACAGCTTATTTGCTTAATTTATACACCTGTTAAGTTGTCCCTCATCCCTGGCACGTCTTTATGTTCTATAATGAACAAAACGATTATTGGAAACTGGAGATTGTGAAGAATAGTCCTATTAACTACCCAACTACCCAAGTGCCAGAATATTGCTTTCCGCACTTTCTTTCCCTGCCAAGGTAGTTTTCATGATTAGTGAGACTTGTTCCAGCGTTCCTGAAAAACGTTGCATTCAATAAAATAGGTTTTTGTGCAGAAGCAGAAACAGCCACATATCCAATGCAGTGTTTCCCCTAGGTTTACAGCTTTGGGATGGGGGGGCGGCAGACGGACACCGACAGGATTCATGGTGCTCATGTGTTTCTTTTAATGACAGCAGTCAATATAACAACTGAACTAAACATCAGAACATTTCTTTTTATGTTCTTGGACCCGGAATAGGACAGCTACTCCGCCTGCTACTCGCAGGAGAGTGAGTGTTGCCATCTTCACCACCCTGGGAGCGTTTTAAAAACGCAGATATTTTTGTCTGCTTTTCAGGTGGTTGACGTGACATATTTTCTGATGCGCGCTCTGTCTGATGCTGGGAGTGTGCTCACCTGTGTGTGCGCGCACGTGTCTGCGCACGCATTGGGGCGGAACTCCACCATGCGCGATACAGAGAGCAGAGGTGAATTGTAAACACGCGACCGTGTAGAGACAAAAATAACGTGTTGTGTAAATAAGATAAATAACATAAGGCTATTTCGTTTGTTTAATAAAAGGACAATGTATAGACTAATTCTATAGGAAAGGTAACCTTAAATGACTTCTGTTGTGATCTGGCTCTATATAGAAAATAAAATTAACTTGACCTTCAAGGGGGGGCGAGAGGTGCTGTTGGGGATTGCGGGGTGCCACCCTAATATGATGGGGAAAAAATAGGGTTGGGGAATGCTACTCCAAAATTTAGAAACTTATGGCAAACGAAACTAAATAATAAACTATGATACCAGTGGCCAATTTTGTAATTGTATGCATTTTAAAAAAGAAATATAATAATTATATCATAATCATCTATGGGTCTTATGAGTCTCACGAGAATTGCCTAGTAACTGCTTCAACCGAACTTGGTGACTCGTTGATTGCTGAGAGTCGGGAGTAGTGATGGCCAAAACGATGCTTCATAAACCATTTGCTATATTTTCTGACCCCAGTAGATGGTGCTCTTGGTTTTTTTTTTGGATATGCTTTGAGTCCTTTTTTGAGCACAGCACCATCTAATGGGTTTAGAAAATACACCAAATGGTTCATCAATCATCATTTTGCCCAGTTGTGAGCCACAGCCACCATGCAACCAGGCATGCACACGACACAAATAAAACTGATTGTGGTATGTGGAGGGGCACTGAAGGCAACATGGCTACAATCAGTCTACAAAAAGCAAATGTAAGTGAATTTTAAAAAAAGTTTAAAATTAAAACTTTTTATGATTTGTCAAGTATTTTTAGAATCTAAGACTTTTGATCTTTACAATGCGGGATGTTCAAAAGGTTTGATTCTTTTAGATTTGAAATCCAGTTTGACCATTCACTGAAAAGAACTGGTTCAAAAGAATGATTCATTCACAAATTGGACATGACTGTCATTCATGTGGATAGCTGTTTTTGTGTGAAAGTAGTGTTTCTCACTAAGACCATATCACATTGTAGTGCTTTTTTCTCCAACTGAAAATCTCACACATACAAATGCGATCTGTGTTGTATTGGATTTAGGTATTAATATATCATTCGCATTAGAACAAATTCATAGTGGGATATTGCGTGTTCTAGCACTGTGGCATCATCTGTGGATGTTGATCAACTGTTCCTCATGCTGCTCATTCCACAGAGCTGCTCAAAATGAACTTATCCCGACCTTCCTTGTCAAGCTGGGCGGTATGACCAAAAATTGATATTACGGTGTTTTTCCAAAGTTATATTGGTTTCACGGTATATTACGTTTTTTTTTTTTTTTTTAAAAAGTATGCCTGGGCATGGAGCATCGCATTTTACAGGATACATTTTTGTTATACGTTTTTGCATTGTTCCCACATCAACTACATTAATTAACATTAACTATGTTTGCATAGAGGCTTATCGACATCCTTACAGGGTACCCACGGTCATGGAAAACCTGGAAAAGTTTTGCAATTTTTAAATATTTTTTCCAGGCCCTGGATAAGTTTTGGAATTCTTGGATAGAGAGGAAAAGTTTTGGAAACTAGCCTTGTTCATTTTTGTTTCCCGCTTCAGAAATGTACGAGCGGAAGTCAATAGTTAACTACCCTGTTTCTGGCACTTTTACCGTGCAGATTTCATGTATTTGAGATCGCTGCTTTTTTGCTTGCTATTCCAGTTTTTGTTTTAATTTTTTTGCACGCATTTCAATTTTATTGATCAGTTTCCTGTTTATAACTCGGTTCACCTCTACCAATCATAAGGTACGTATAATTATTTTAATATTGGGATTCATTTTCTTAATAATTGAACGCTGTTTGCACATTGGTGAAAGTTGTCCAACATCTGTGTTTATTTGGTAAGCAGATTGGCTATCATTATCGTACCGAAAATTGTAGTATTACTATCTGAAACTGCATGATCATCAAATCAAAGCGAACTTGTAGGTTTTGGAAAATTCTCTTATGGTACTGGAAAAGTTTTGGAAAAGTATGGGAATTTATTCTGCCAGAACTGGGGGAACCTCGTCCTTAGCCTTTCCATGCTCGTCTGCAAAATCTTGTGCTTTTTTTTTTTTTAATAACTAAAACAGCTTGTGAAGTGCATTCAGCTGCAGCATATGCCATGTTCAGCAAACTTGGTATTTGTGTGTTAATCAGCGCAAATGTGTTCAGCGGCTATTGAGAGAAAGGGATTTTTGACAACCCCAGTGTCTTATTTTTTTCAACTCCAGCGTCAGCTACATCTTCCATTTCTGGGGTCTCATTTATAAAACTTTGCGTAGAACTCATACTAAAAGTGTACGTGCGCTCAAAAGACGAAAATAACGTATGCAAAGAAAAAGATTTATAAAAACGTGCACATGCACACCTGCAAGCAATATACGCTTTATAAATCGCACACTACCTGGGATTGTACGTACGTGGATTTGCCGCATATTTCGCCCTTTACACGCCCCCGTTCAACCATACATGGTAAATTATGCAGATCATCTCATGCATATTTAAGCCTCCGATGTAAACCTGAAAAACTCATGGCATCATGGCAACCAAGGGGAAAAGTAAGAAGAGAAATTTTTCTGAAACTGAGATAGATGAGCTTGTCGGTGAAGTGGAAAGAAAAAATATTTTGTTTGGTGGTCACAGTAGTGGGGTGACAAACAAAAAGAAAGGCAGTTGGTGGCAACAGGTAATGAATGCTGTGAATGAAGTGAGTTCTGCAAACAGGGTGGTGCCTGAAATAAAAAGAAATTGGTCAGATCTGAAAGTGATTATAAAAAAATGAATTGCAGCGCATCCATTATGTTATGTTCCGCACGAATGTGATCGCGGTATCTATGTATTTTCAGCAATCAGACTAATTGTTTCACACCGTGTCCAAATGATCGTGATAATCATGATCACCACTTACCCATTTATGTTTCAACAGCTGCGGCGCATAGATTGAAAATGTAGATTAAGTTAAAGACCCCAAGAACTCTTGCGGTACATTTTTTAGCAGTGCAGCAGTGAAGTTTTCAGCCGCGCCACTTTCCACACGTTGTGTAGGCTATTTTAACCGGTATTGCAGTATAAGAAATTCATATCATAACAATAATAAACAGTTTTCGGTATGAACCGGTATACCGCCCAACACCACTTCCTTGAAGCTTTCTTAAGTTTTAATTTCTATACTAACTAGAGAACCTACCAAACTCACCAGAACTAATTCAGTGGAATTATGGGAGTTACCCTAATACACTACTACCTCTTAACGCAATCAATCCACTCAGAATAGCCTATTGTGTCTAACTGGTAATCTGCCCATTGGGGGGAATATACCATAGATGTGTGTGAATGATCAGTTCAGGACTGACTGTCTTGGATTGGTGTTGATTGTATTGTTATTGAGCGCTTGACTTTGGGGTTTGGCTGTTTTTAGTTTTGGCAATTCACTGACTAAAATTTTGACATTTCATGGAATAACCTCAGTTCCAGATGTGAATTTTTTTTTTTTTGTTTTTTTTTAATGCCTTATTTTCAGGAACGCTTTCTAACTGGTACAAAATTGTCATCAAAAATTATACAATCATTTATGGTATATTCCAGGATGTAAGCGAATCATGTTGTTTAATATGACATTAAACCCCTCAAAGGATACAAAACATGAATATATTCAAAATAACCTTTCTGAATGACTTATTTTTTGACTAATATTCTGTGAATATGAGTCTGATAAAATTTGGTTACATTTTAAAAATGGTGGTTTCTTCCTTTTTCACACAAGGTAGGGAAAATCACATATTGTGGGCATGTAGTCTAACAAAAATTGCCGCCCCACACTTGGCAAGAATACCGCAATGCTACTCCTGGGAGCTCTAGGGAATCTGCATGTGCTCATATATGTGAGCAGGGTCAGTGTTTTTCCTCCAGTATTCTTTTGTAGTAGCCTGCACTGAAACTAGCAGTGTCTTTGTAGTGTGTGGCATGGGGCTTAGACAGTTATGGAATGGTGCCATCAGATACAGTCTCATATAGGGCTGGTCATTGGCTGCCCTTTTAAGCTGTCTATGTGTTTGCTGCTGCTAAGTACAGGAAAAACCAGCAAAAGGAATCATTGTCACACACTTTTTCAGGTGCCCGCTCACCTTCATGCATGTACCGGGTGCTTTGTGTGGAAATGCCCACACGCTTAACCATTCACGTGTAGGGCAACCTTTACAGTGGTTTCCTGTTGCCTTTTAAATGACTGTCCCACTGCTGAAGGTGTGGCCTGTGTCTGCACGGGCTCCACCATTCTCTGTTTCTACTGACTGTTTTGCTGTGTTGTTTTTGGCTTGGGGCAGCCTTTCTGTTTTTCCAGGTTTTATTTTTTCTAGTCATTACTATTATTAGAAGCATATAGAGCATATAGTCTGTTGTTTATTCGTAAACCCATATGGGTTATGTGGCAAAATAACCCAATAGTCCTGCATCTTGTGATTTTTAGATAGTGTCGTATTGGTCATAGCTGTATGCATCTCTTGTGAGCTTCACTGCCTGTGAAGCTGCACCTGCATGTGGGTTAACACTGTCCCTAGAGCTCCATAATTGCACATGAACACAGGTGAAGTCGTGGCTATTATGTGGCTACAAATGTGTCTACATATACCACAAAGTGTTTACGCTATCATTCTATTAGGGGGGTGCTACAAGTTAATTTTAGTTTCTATATAGCACCAGATCACAATAGAAGTAATCTAAGGCTACCTTTCCTATAGAACAGGTCTATATCTTGTCCTTTTATTAAACACACTAAGTAGCCTTATGTTATTTATCTTATTTACAGTTCATCACTGCAGTATGCGGACACAACCGGACATGTTTTAAAATGAAATTTGCCACCTGCCGTTCACGGGTTTTTCGTCACCAATTGGCTTATTTGCGCCGCTCAGTCACTAAATCTATGGCGTTTCACGAGAGCGCAAGCCGGTGCATCTTTAGCGTAAAATGCGGAAAAGGCTTTTTCTCCGCAATAAATGTTTTACTTTGTTTGTCCATAATAAATGCAGACACACTCCCTCGCGTGCTCTCTCCCCCCGTCACATATGTGTATCAACATTAAATAACATTAGAGAATTATTTAATAATATTCTTAGTAGCAGCAGCAGTAGTCTGTGCTTTTACATAAAAAAAACTGGAGTACTGAATACATTATCTAAAGCACCATGCTGGTTGCACTTCATAAAAAGATTTTGTGTTTTTCATTACATTGATTCAGCTGCTACAAAATTTGTATTTTTTTATAATATGTAGCATACATTTGTGTTTTTTCATGCGAGTTGCTGGAAACAACCTTTTGTACAAAACAAGTTTGGGTCATTAAAAATGCTGGAAATCGAACAGGTTTTTGACCCCTCCCCTCACAATTAATGATTGATTATTCGAAAAAGTAATTGGCAGATTAATCGATTATCAAAATAATCGTTAGTTGCAGCCATATACTGTAGTGATCTAACGAGAGTGTGAAACCTTCAGTTGGATATGATTGTGGTGGTTTTGATCCCACAGACTCCAGTGCTGTGTGAATCATGAGCTTCATCTGGACTTCTTCCATGACCTCTGCCTGCAATGTATTTGTGGAATGACTATGTTGATGAAATGGAGGGAAGGAGGTTTTTTGATTTACAGGCTTGGTGCACTATGTGAGCCCCAATTTGCATGAGGATTAAGTGGGGGTTGATGGTCAGGACCACAGGCCCCAGTGTTGGCTGTGTCGGGGGGGGGGGGGGGGGGGGGGGGGGGGGGGGGGGGGGGGGGGGGGGGGGGGGGGGGGGGGGGGGGGG
>JAODLD010000075.1:531181-544367 GCA_026781065.1 Mormyrops boulengeri | reverse complement strand
TATATATATATATATATGTGTGTGTGTGTGTGTGTGTGTGTATATGTGTGTGTGTGTGTGTGTGTATATATATATATGTGTGTGTGTATATATATATATATGTGTGTGTGTATATATATATATATGTGTGTGTGTATATATATATATATGTGTGTGTGTGTGTGTGTGTGTGTATATATATATATGTGTGTGTGTACAGTACATATAATGTATAGGTAAAGTATAATTGATAAATTACACACAGTACGACATTGCCAACATTAAATACAATAATAAAGTACATTATACAGTGCTGTACTCTGTCTCAAATGAAAGGGATTCTGAGGTTTTAGCCTAATTCTCAAGAGATGATAGAGTGATGGAACATGTATCGTATATCAAGGGATTATGCAGCAATGAAAGTCCTGCTTCTTATACTCATTAAAGGATTGAAGGAACTGTGTGTGGGGGGAAAAGTGTCATACTGACGAAGTCCCAGGTCATGGTTAACCAATACCATGGATATGGGGGGGGACTACTGTAATTCATACAATTTATATTAAAATGTGGGCAAGATAACAATTTTTTTTGTTATGTAATGAGCGGGGCTCTGTACATCTTGTTGGTTGTGTAAAAGCAATAAGAGAGCAGCAATACAAATTAAACAAGTTTAGCTGTAATTTGTACTGTGTGATGGCCAGTTACTTCGGACAGCTTAAACTAGCTTTAGGATAAGTTATTTAAGATTTTGGGAAGTTAGGATGTCTACGGCCCCAGGATGGAATGGACAGAATGCGGTTCTAAATAATTCAGTCGACTAGCGAGATCAGTTTGTGACTTAGTTTGCAGTTTTAACCAATTCAATGTTTTGTTTAGAACCCATCTACTGAGTTTCATGGGTGACTTTGACAGACAGGTTTAATGGTTGCTGTTATCACAGTTTAACAATTTAAATGATTTAAACATTTAAATTATATGTTTATGAATGATTCTTTAAATTGCATTTATTTTTTGACCATTAGGGTGTCCGGCAATCTACTGGGAAAAAAAAACAAACTTTAGAATTTTCAGTGTGGTACCACCTCAAGTTGTTACCCTTTTTCTGTAAGTAAAAACTGCAAAGTTTCAGCATTTTAGGTTAACATTTACTGATTGCTCAACACAAGTTTCTACTATATTGCGATTCTTCGTTTTCCTGTGCTATGGTAAGCAATTACATCTGTTCTGTTACATCTTGTAATTTATTAAATAAGTGTGTATTCTTTGGGTGCCATGTTGTTTTTAAAGAAAACAAATGCAAACAAATGCTTGAGTTCAATCTTTTATTATAATAAAAATATAGTGTATATTGTGGTATGTAACTGTCGATTTGTAATGTGCGGCCAAAATTTAAGCATTCTGAACTGTATTTTATTTGTAATCTTGCATGCAGCTATATAGTTTATGCTATATAGTATATAGTTTATGCTATATAATTTAAATTGTTTTAAGGAGATGTTTAATGCAAGGTTTTGTTCCATACCTACAAAAAACATTGCAATTTTAACCTTGATTTTAGGTCATGCTGGCTGGTGCATGGATACAGTGCAACACTACAGCGGACAACCATTCCTTAATTTAGCTATTCCTTATATTGCATTTAACTGGTGTGTCATGATTATTGCTTAATAACTATCAGAAGACTCTGGTGAATCAGAACCATCCAAGCGAATCCAGATTGAACTAGGTGCAATTCCTGACAAGGAATTTGATGACTTTGTCACAAGCCGGACAGTGTCATTCTTTCACACACTTGGGTTGAATGCCGACTTCCTCACAGAGACAGGTCCTGAAACTTGGCAGGACCGCAACGACTTTCAACAAACTAAGGCATACGTCAGCAGTCTAGCAGTGGGAAATAACAGAGTGGAGTGAGCAGTGAAACTCATGCAGGATTTCAGCTGTTCCATTACAACAAACGAAGAGCAGAAACTATCTGCTGCAGGTTGTCTTGAGCCACAGGGCCAAATATCCAAAAGCCAGGAAGTCACTGCTCATTGGTGCTGGAGATGATGCATTATAGTTTGGAATTGAGTGTCCATAGACTTAAGGCAATCTTGCTATCTTGTTCAAAGTATTGTTGCGTCAGTTTGTTATTAACATTTGTCTCTGTAGTAATTTTACTCAACTGGAAATAAACTGATGACAAAATTAAATAATCTATCCATATGACGATAAATCTGTTATCTTTAGACATGTTGAGCAACCTTTAAATGTGCATTAAAAATTGTAAAAAAAATAAAATAAATTATTGTGAGCTCCTGTTATAGGACATGACATAAATTGAGAGGGTACCACAGAAGTTCTGAAGTTCATTTTTGACTGGTACCCTACTCTCCATATAAATTGTCTTCCTTAGTTTTTTCAAATGTAGGTTATCGCTGGTTCTTAGGATGCAAATGACTGGTACCAGATATTTTGTTTTCTGTGGACTTCCCTAATTAGAGATTTTCCAGATGTAATGTTCTGCAAACATTCTACAGTGATTTTTTTTTTTTTTTAAACATCCTTTTCAGGCTCTGAATCAAGTGGGATATAAAATCAAATGAACAGTTGGCTCTAAGACACTGAACTTGACTGACTGATTCTTGCCTGAACTTGACTAATTATGAATTATGATCCTTTCCTGCAGCGGAACCCTTGCCCTTGATGGACCTGTGTCGGCGCTCTGTGCGTCTGGCACTGGGGAGGGAGCGGCTGGGTGAGATTCACAGCCTACCCTTGCCAGCTTCCCTCAAAAACTACCTGCTTTACCAGTGACAGTCCTTTATACCCCAGTCTGGAATGCAATACCTGTTTGACTGAGAAGAACTTGCCTCCAGGGACCAATGAGGAGAGCCCCATCTGCAAGGAGCATCTACTCAGCTGTAGAGGCACCTCTGTCCTTACCTAGGGAAGGATCATCCTTCTTACAGATAACCTTGGACACAATCACCTCTGTTCAGATCTGGCATCTGGTTTGTTTCTAACCTTTGCTGTCTTTATTATCACCTTAGCCACCCTTATTTTGGGTGTTTTTACAATTTTTCTTATTTCACTCCATTATGCTTGTGGAAATAAGCATTGCTTCAGTCATACTGGAAATATTTATAGATATGAAGCACTGATTCAGGGTCTCTGGCTAGATTGAGTCTCGCCTTGCCTTCATTAAATTCTAGCATTGCTTGGGAATGTTTTTGTTTGCAAAACATAGTTCTGGTTTTAATGACTATTTTTGGTCCTTCAAATGTCTCACCATTTTAACATTTAAACAATGGTCTTGCTAACTTTCAACAATTCACAGTTGATCAGTACTAAAATACATCTGCTGGTCTACTCACATTTTCTGTCCAGATTTTCAGATGCTGCCCAAAAGGTCATTAGACAGTGTGTCATCAGATCTCTAACGACGGTGTGAAGTTAGGCTTTTTCTCCGAACAGTTACTCTATGGAAGACTAGTAGCAGTGGAAAAAGTAACGGTATTTGTGGTGGATTTCACTTTTGTTATGGGTGCTACATGGTTCACGTGCATCTCTTAGAACCAGCTTGCCTCCATTATTGCTGCAATATCTGAAGTGCCTGTTTGTGTAATACTGCTTGGTTTTTAAAGGTTATTTTTTAAAATGAAATCACTGTGATTGTATTACCACACCCAACAAATTACCGAAATGATTTTAATGCTTTTTCCCCCCTCTCCCTAATTGTGCCTACGTTGGTCTGTGAACGCTTCATGAGAAATGTATGAGGAATGGGCCTTGACGTTTAAGCTTGCAATCCTGAAAATAGGAAAATTTATCTACAAGTCTAACTGTAAAACTCAAGACTGTGGGAATTGCAAGGACATTCATATTATTATTATTATTATTATTATTATTATTATATATATTTTTTATTATTATTATTTTTTTTTACTTTTTAGATGTGTGGAGAGCCTTACACTCTGCTGGCATTGGTTAATGGTACCTTTCACTCTTTCTGCTCAGGCCTGTACTTGTTTGTATTCAGTGCTGTAGATCATGTTGGTAACTACCTAATAAAGTTTATAAATTAAATTTGTTGTCCCTTATGCATATTAAGTTTGTATCGGTTCAACAGTCTGTTGGGTCAGAAGCATCTGAGCTGCTGTTAAAAGCACCAAGCGAACCCATGCTTGGCTTGCCCTGCTGCTCTGCGTGCGGTTTCACGTGCAGCAGGAGTCTCGTTGTGCATTCCGTCTAGCAACATGGTAAGCTGCACTGCTTCCTCTGGCAGACAACTCACTGTGCCGGCCTCCACCAGCTGCACAGTGATTGCCTCTCTTTTCTCAGAAATGTGGTGTGTCCTTTCTGCACACCTCTCCTCGAGGCTGTGCAGCTTAACACCTTCCTAGCTGCTTTGGGGGAGGGTTGAGGTACAACTACATACTGTTTCTGTAACTGGCTGTCAGTCTGTTTCTTAGTTATGTCTGATCTATGTGCACTTCATAACGCTCCACAAAGGAGATGAGCTTAAGCCCTGCTCTCAAGGCTTTGGTGAGTGACTAACTTGCAGCTTCTGTTCAATACAATTCCGTAATTGTTATAATATATGAGCAAGAAACATTTTCAGCCTGTGTTAAGCTTCTTCTTAACAAAAACTACATGTGCTTTTATGGCTACTTTTCATTTCTGTGTAGAATTTGTGCTATGCTCCCTACGCTGTTACCACTGTACCCTATGAAATATCCTGACACAGAATTCCCCAGAAATTGTAACTAGACAGAAGTAATAATCAGCCTTAGCACCACCTGCCACAGGTTCCTTATCTAGGTAGGTTCACATGTCCATGGTGAATGGTTTACCATTTTGTTTGGTTTTTAAAGGTTTGTGTACCTGCAGGCTGCATTTTAAGATATGTATACAGTCTAAACATTCTTAGTTTATTGTAATTTGAATCAGTGGTAGGGTTTTAATTTCTATATGAGGTCAAGCTCTATGGTGGTAAGGCCATGGGTATCTGGAACATAAAAGTAGGCCCACGGAAGCATATCTTGTCTTTGTTTGATTACTTTGCAGTCAAGATTACCTTGCAGATTTTCTTAATGCTTAAATCAGAGTTTGTTGAATATAGCAGTGATTTAACCCCCACACCCAATGTGACAGAGAAAATGTACTTATCTCTATAGTTTTTGGTCATTTTTGCAAGATGTCTGCTTTCTCAGAGGCAAATACAGCTTAAATTCAGCCTTGTCCCCCAAAGACAAGGAAAACTTGCTTTTCAATGTGCTTCCAGCACCATGCTGACTTGCTTATTTATGTTTGACATACCAAAGCATTATGTAATAACTTGACAAAATATAACACATTTTCATCACGATGTGTTATATAATGTGTTGTCATTTACCATGTAACAAAGCATTATATAAAAACTCAAGATGTTACAAATTTATGGGCTAATTTTATATTGCAACATTACCCTATTATCAATGTTGTCATCATCGTTCAATTGGTTTATGTAATATGCATTGTTACACACCTCTATGGGAATCTCTGTGATTATTCTCAAGGTGGCAGAGAATGGTAGTGGTGTCAACCTTCGGTAGGTCCCCCACTTTTTATTACGTCATCCAGAGTGTGATACGGGTGATATTTTTGTACTCTGAGCTGCTTCCTGACCTAAACAAGTAGCTGTGGAGCTGTGTGTGTGCACATTGGTTTGTAACTCCAGGGTGAGATGACTTTCTAATGTGCAAGGAGACAGGACAGTAATGTGTTTGTGGAATTGAAACTGCATGCATGACTGATTTTCCTGATAATGAATGTCTGTTGGAATATTTCTATTATGAATAAAAACTTTTAGCAAATCAGGTATGATGTTGCTTGATGTTGATGTCGCACTAATGTTAATCCAAATGACACTCACGAGCTTTTCATTTCTGATTTTAATTTAGATGGTTTGATAGGATGGTGTTGCATTTTTTCAGTTTCTACTTTATGGCATGTTTAAGTTGACTTATATACAATTTGCAGAACAAATATGTTGCATAAGTGTCTAATGAAAACATCTCCGCTTAAATATATGTGCCTTCAGTTAGATTTTTTTCCTGGGATTTATAAGCAGAACTGCTACATTTTCCATATGGGGGGGTATATATTGGTGTATATTGCTGACCACCAGGAGACTGATTGCGATCATATACCAGGTAGGCTATATAATTTCAGTGTTGGGGGAGGAAGAGCGGCCCACCAGGAAAACTCTGTGGCTGGTCTGATCCTGTAAAACAATAACAACGCTAATTCATATGAGGCCTCATGACAATGAGATGAAAATATATCTTTTTTTTAGCTTAGTGTTTGAAAGTTATATGGTTTTATTCATTTATTAATATTCTGCAGGCTATCACTTGTCCAATTTAAGGTCATGGCCACTCAGAGCCTATCCTGCAAATGATGGCCATAAGGCAGGGAACAACCCAGCATGGGGTATTCAACCCATTCCAAGGCACACACACTATTCACATACACATTCATACCTAAAAATGATTTTGGAACTCCTGTTTCACCTTAGCATGGTTTTGGACAATGGGGTAGAAACTGGTGGACCTGGAGGAAACCCCATGATGACACGGGGAGGACTGGTGAACCTGGAGGGAAACCCCATGATGACATGGGGAGGACTGGTGAACCTGGTGGAATGCCCATGATGACACGGGGAGGACTGGTGAACCTGGAGGAAACCCCATGATGACATGGGGAGGAAGTGCGCACACACACAGCTGGAGAATCAAACTCTGGTCTCCAAAGGGTCAAGACAGCTTTTGTTGTTGGTATTATTCTTGAATTGATGCAGATTTCCAGGAGGATGAATCCTCAAAAGCAGTTGATAATGTGTTTCACATTGTCATGGTAGCCTAATTTTTTATTTATGGAATACTTTGGAAGAATGTCTTGGAACTATTCAAGGTTAGAAGTTGAATGGCTATGAATGTTAAAATGAGTAAAGGCACAGGTAAACATGGGTATGGTGCGCGTCGATAAAATTGGAGAATAAGCTAGAAATCTGGATTTTTGGAATGGTTTGATGCCAAGCAAATTGCTAAGGTCTTTGATCCCATTTCACCCTGTAGAAAATCCTCCAGTTTTCTTTTCATGGGCCCTGGTTGGATAAAGCATGATATGAATTTAAAAATCAATGTGAAGCACCTCTCTCCCTCAGGAAGGGTGAATTAACATGGCTTTCTGACGAAGAGCAGCACTGTCATAAGCAAAGCTGATGTACAGCCCAGTCTGAGGTGTGTGAGCTTTATAGATGCTGCCGAGTTACCATCAGTAATGCAAATGTATTGCACAAAAAACATAATTTTTAACAGCATTTTAACATAGGTGTTGAGACTAATGACTGTATGTCTTTGCTCCTTTCTCAGCGTTGTGAGATGTAATGGATTGGGGTGCGCTTAAACCAAACAAAAATGTTGACTTCCAAAACAGAAATGACCTGCTGCGAAGGTGTATCTGATTGCAAATAAAAATATATGCCCCCCTTTAGCCTCCCTGCATTCATTTGCAGGTTATAAACAATATGCTGGGGTCTCTGCTGCCACCCAGGTAGTAACGTTTACATTTTTGAATACAGTTATATTCTGCTTTACTGGTCAGATTTTTTTTTCCAGTGTCCGTCTAACTGCAAGTGATATTTGTAGTAATTAATATTAATAATAAAAGGAAAAAAATTAATAGCTCATAGTTTTTACTGAAATGTACAAGTTTTATTTCACCCAGCTCCCTGTTTTCACTGTGCTTAGGTTGACATATATTAAGTAGACTTTTGAGTCATTTAGGATTTTTCTATGACAGACTGCTTTTGTCTCTTTCAATGAAATTCTTGTCTGCTTTTGCTTTATGTGAAAAGATGGTGCTTGACACAGCAAACATTTAATCACAGCAGGCAGAGAGTGTTTAGTCTAAGTGAATTCCAGTCAGGGTTGAAGGCCACCAGACCAAACAAGACAAAAAAAGAACACCATTGCACTGGAGTTTTTAGTGGGGAAAGCAGCTACAGCAATTAGCCAACACTTGCGAAGCCGGAATCGTGGAACTAAGCAAAGGAAACCAGAGGAAATGTCTTCATACTGGCTGTCCTTGGCCCTTTTTAGTTTTCTCTTGTTACAGATTAATGACAATATGCACTGATTGTATGGCCCTCATGAAAATAAACCTTTAAAAACGGAAATGCCCGGTTCAGATGTGTTCATTACAACAGCTACAATCAGCAGTCCAGATGGCCAGCAAGCTTTAGCAGGTGGCGTGGCCTCCCTGGACCTTATACTCCATAGAAGCTGGCTCAGCATGCTTTGGCCTTTTTTGTAGGGTACTGGGCACAGTGTGATATGTTTGCATTATGGGAAAATCTACAGGTGAATCAAAACCCTTTGACCACCCCCATGTGAAGCCCTACCTTTGGATCTGCCTAGCCGAAGATTTCGGGGGTCATTTGTGGCGCTGTGCCTGTGATTGGAAGTCTGCCAGCTGAAATCTACTAGGCCCTTAAGCAATGCACTTAATCCCCAATTTCTCCAGGGGATTCTTTCTGTTTTCTCAAAAATGTAAGTCTTTCAATAAAACTGTCTGCTAAATACAGCAACCTTCTTTCATTGCTCCAAAGTCCAGTTGTGATGGTGGACAGAAATGTTTTGCTACAACCAAAGAACTTCATCCCGAATTGATGAGGGTTTTTCTGTCTTTACTTCCTGATCTGTATATAATTGTCTAGTTATGTGACTCAAGTGATTGTGTACAGACATTTATTCTTTGGTCTCCTGAAATTACATGAGCTACTGATGGAAAATGTGACTTTTCTGTAAATTTGTGTGTATTGGAGGGAGTCAGGATGGACCCACCCTACAGAAGCAGAATCCTGGCGTGCTTGGCGGTAGCCGGCTATGTAGCACCCCTGCCTTGTTTCTGTTTTGTTGTTTTTTGATTTTTCCACTATTTCAGGGGATAAGAACTACATAGGATTCCCGCCATCTATAGGGTAAATGTTTTCAGTCTATATGTATGAAAAGAAATTCCCAGAAATCACAGTTTTTCATTTTATAGCTTGTAACATATATTTCCTTTATTTTTCCTGAAAGTAGCTTTACAGATCATACCCCACAGCCTTGTTTAATGGTTAATGGGTCAACATGGCTAGAAATGAATTAATATGTAAACTACATTATTTAAAGGAGCTCCTGTATGTATTTGTGGGCCTACAGCTAAATGAATCTTGTCACTGGGAAACCCATCACCTTTCACCTGGAAAACTAGCTGTCAGACTTAGTGAGGCTTTTGTGAGGTTTTTGTTCTGTCATGTTATTTGTGCTGACAGTGGAAAACATAAACACAGAGAAATTTGTTTTTCTGCACTTACTTGGTGTCTCTGCTTCACATCAGCGTTGTTTCACAGTGATTAAATCAGCCTTATGTTTGGTGGTATACTTCTGCATAGAATCTATGCCGTCAGTAGCCATGCAGCTGTGTTCCCTACAGCGTAGCCTGATGCCTCAGACTACGGCATAGGATGCAGTGCTGGGTACGTGACTACGCTGTATTGACAGCGTTGGGGACATGGCTATGCCATACCTATGCTGTAGATTCTACCCATAAGTAAAAATGAACCTTTTGAGGTGGGATTTTATCATCAAATTCAACCATGTTTCTGCTTTTATTCTGTTGCAGGCTTAATTTAAGCTGCTTAGATGAAAGGTTTGTATTAAGAACAAAATGACGAATTCAGGCTTCTCTCATGTTTCTCTAGGTTTTTCCTCTATCACTTTTTAAAAGGTCATTAGTGCATTTCAGAGATTCTCTTATCATTTGCCTAAGAGGTGAAACTAGATTCTATATGTACATTTACTTTGTTTAGCAAACACTTTTGTCCATAGTGATGTGCAAGTGAATGGCAAATAAAGGATGAATAAAGTATAATTTTTAAAAAACATTTTTAATTTTGGGAACTGAACTGAAAGAGAAACCTTGTATGATATTTATTCTGTAATTAAAATGTAAAATGACCATAAGTGTGATTAAAAATATCTAAGCCCACCATCCAGCCAATTTCCACATATGGCATTAAAGTAGGGGGTCCTGCTGACAGGCACAGATGAAGCAGGCCTGACACCAAACTGTAACCTAGCATTCAGACCTGCATTATTATGTATAATAATGTGAAATACAATTGAAATGTGTACTGGATTCATATTCTTAAAAGGTGACCCCTACTCCTATCATGACTGAGAAGCTGGGAAGCTATGAAGTGAGTCCAGAAAACAGGGCAAAGTAAAACTTTTATCATGAAACCGACTTCACAAAGGGTTAGAAATGCCACATGGCAGAAGGACCATGGAGGAAGATGGTGAGCTTAGGAAAAGAATGGAAAAATGCAGGCCTGTGGAGCATTTGGTGGCCTGTGGCAGAGCTGGCTGCAGTTAATGACAATTCTCTAGATTTCATTTATGAATTTTTTTCTATGTTTATCAAGTCCAGCCAAATGTTTTCAGTTCTACCCAAGTTTTGTATTGTCTGGAATGTTAGAGGAAGACTGTAACCTGTCTGCCAAGGAGAGGGAGTGAAACTTGGGGATGACGTAGGCCTTCAGGGGTGCTCAGCATGCTTGGGGTTATCCTGTTGTAAGGGGCATGTTGAGCTGCCATGTGATGCTGCAGAGAAATGGATTAGATTACATTAGACATAATCTCCTGGTTCTCTGTCTGGCACAAAAACATACTCCCCAGTTTTTGATTTCAGTGCTCACGTTTATCCTAAATCCATTCATGTATAAATGACTGTTAGACTACACATTCCTCTGGCGTTATGGGTTAGTTGAAAAGGAGAAAATGACAAGAGACTCCACTGTTTTATGGGTCTTTATGTGGTTTATTCATATATGATTTACCTATCTGCATTTTTTTTTTTGAGCTGAAAAAAAAAAAGATGTTTTGGGGGGGGGGCACAAGGGCTTCCACCTTCACGGCTTTTTGTCCTGTATCTCAGAATTGCCTTCTGTGTATTGAAATGATTCAGTCTGCATTAAAACAATGCTGAGCAAGTCTGAACAGTTTTCCTACTTAGCAGTGAAAGATGAGCTGGTTCTGCATACATTCTCTTTATCAATTTTGTACTCCATTGCTTTTAGACCTTGGGCTCACATTTTTAACACATTGTTTTTTCCACATCCAGGTATAGCTAGTCATACACTGTATTATATCAGCTATTAAATGACAACTAGAGTGAGAGAAAAGTATTTATGATCTGATATTATGTTTTTCTTTTAACTAATATCTAAAACATCTATCTGCTCGCTCATTACTCTAACTTCTCTCTTTGCACTCTCTCAATCTTTATTCTCCCCTCTGTGTATTTGGTGTACAAGAGAAACATCCCACTGAGGATAGGAATCCACAAACTGACTTTCTTAACCTCTGCACTGTCTGCTCTGTTGTTTACAAACCTGAAGGCAGATGGAGCTCAAACATTCCTATTGGGCTAGGCAATCAATCAAATTTAAATTTCAGTGACTATTTCGGCCCCCTCGTGCCCGTAGCTTCTGGGACAGGCTCCGGACTCGGTTTGGAAAATGGATGGATGGATGGATGGATGACTATTTTGGCTTCCAACAATTATCAAGACAAAATAATCGAGATAAAACGATTATTCTGCTGGATTTCATTTCGCAGTGATGCTCCCGCGTTGTCTTGTTATAAATCCAGAGCACCCCTTTCCAGCCCCTTTTTAATTGTTTCTTAGTTGAATTATGTTTATAGTTCAAGGAAATCCACTGTTAAAAAGATGTTTTTTTAAAGTTCAATGAAAGCCTGATATTTCCAAAGTCATAGTAAATAGCTGTGATTATGAGCAACCCTGCTTTGCTGTATATTCTCTATGAAGATTTCAGGAGTCTGTTGGCTCTGGACTCAGGGCTTCACACTAAACCAGTGTGGCATAAATGCACCACCCTTCATCTCTGTCCACTCTGCCAACTGCCGGCCCCACATCCCAGTTGTGGACCAAGACTGACTGAGCCGCTGCCAGCTTCACTTACTTCAAGAGAAAACAAGCAGTTATGGACCAAATCCTGAGGCACAGCTCTGTCCGGGAAGAAATAACATCCTCTGTGAAGCTGTGTCTGCAAGCGTCATGGCAGGTAGTGTAGTGGTTAAGGATGTGAGCTGATGCATGTATATTTTATCTGCTATTTTCCAAAACCACTTAGCAGATATCAGGGCACAAGGCAAGGGAAACCAAAGATAGGATACCAGTCCATCACAGGGCTCATAATTTAGTCATTTAGAAACATCACTTGATCTAAATTCATGTTTTTGGACTGCATGAAGCCTCATATCAGGCTGGTAGGCAAACGATCTTTGCATATGTGAGACCATAGTGCTACAAACTGAGGCGCTGTGTCAGCTAACTAGCAAAGTGAGTCATTTATTTTATTTGAAACAGAAATTAAATTACAAGTTAGTAATTGTCTAAATGGGTTTGAAATGTAAATTTGTGTATTTCTGTTCATCAGTATTAACATCCTATCCAAGGTGCACTCCCACTTTGAGCCCTGTGCTGCCTTGGATAGGCTCGACCTGCCACCCTGACCAGGATAAACAGCTGACAGATAGATGGATGGAAGAATGAATAGATAGATATTAAGAATAAAATACTTAAACAAGAACAGAAAATTAACTATAAAGACATTTCTGATCTCTGTACTCCAGTTAAACAACAGTGGGAGTGGTTACCCTGCAGAGTCTTTCCTGCTTCTAACTTTCAAGTAGTTTCAGAGAAATAATGAAACGGGAAACATCAATGTTTTATACTGAAAGTTTTATACTGTTCTTAGATGAAAGGTGATTTGAATTGAAAAGGAGAAATACATCCCTTCCCTGAGCCGACACCTTATCGTGGTGGAAGGGTTTGCGTGTTACGATGATCCCAGGAGCTAACTTGCCCGGGGCTTTATGCCCCTGGTAGGGTCACCCAAGGCAAACAGGTCCTGGGTGAGGAACCAGACGAAAGGCGGCTCACAACGACCCCAATGATGATTAACATAATGGAGACACGTTTTCCCTCGCCTGGACGTGGGTCACCGGGGCCCCCCCCTGGAGCCAGGCCTAGGGGTGGGGCTCGATGGCGAGCGCCTGGTGGCCAGGCCTGCACCCATGGGGCCTGGTCGGGCACAGCCCGAAGAAGG
>JAODLD010000075.1:515801-527402 GCA_026781065.1 Mormyrops boulengeri | reverse complement strand
GGAATCATTCGCGTAGCCCTACGTTGTACCCTTTCCAAGGCAGCAATGTCCTTCTTAAGGTATGGCGACCAAACCTTGGTTTTTGAACTTCTTGGCTTTTAGACTGTAGGTCTTGTAGCTGCACTTCTAACACCCTCATTCTAAACACTGGAGCTCCACAAGGTTGTGTCCTAAGCCCTGTGCTTTACTCCCTGTACATACATGACTGTACAGCTACGCACAGCTCCAACACCATAATGAAATTTGCAGATGACACAGTGTCGGTAGGTCTGATCTCCAAGGTGAATGAGGCGGCATACCTGGCAAGGCAGAGGAGCTGTTTCATGTTTTCATGCCTGTGACTAATTAAAATCTTGAATCATACGCATGTTCATATTACTATTCATATTGCTGCTTTATTCTGCTGTGTGTGAAAATCCTCTAAAAATATTATAAAATCTTTAAAATTTACTTTGGATCGCAATTTTAGTCCTACTGTGTGGTTTTATTCTTAGCCTTTGATGCCAACCAAGCCCTTATTAATCTGATGGGATTTATTAAAGTTGGAGCGCAGGTTATGGTGGGTCTGGTTAACCAGGGCCTTTCCTGGATGGGGGGCCCTCTAAAAACCTCAGAAGTAATTTGATTTTGGTTTCTAATTTTAATACTTTCTGTTATTATAGATATAAATGACATGATGAGTTGTGCTATTGTGCTTCCTGTTTCATTTATCTGTTTGTTTGCCTGTTTCTTGTCCTCCTGTAGTTTCTAGATTTTAAAATTCTCTGACTTGTTACATGGGTCTTTGTTGTGATCAGCCACCATTTCACTTGTGTTTGAACTGATAAACCATTTTGTACTGTTTTGCTGTAATAGGTGGTATAGTGCTGTTAAATCCTTGAGGGAAGTATTAACTTGCATTGTTCGGTAAAAAATGTATTTATGTACATTTTGGACAATTATATGCTTACAACTTTCAGTAAAAAATGTATGTTGCAACACTTAGGGGAGGCCTTCAGGAACAACAGGATGATGTCATGTACAGTTCAGGACTTGTACATACACATTATAAATGTCTTGTGTCCCTTAGTGTATACTTACATTTTGTACTGAAAGTTGTAAGCATATAATTGTCCAAAATGTATTGGTATGCACATCAGCACATTTTGGACAATTCTATGCTTACATCTTTGTGGGAAGTTTGGTGAAGTCCCTTTTCCAGCATGGCTGTGCCCCAGTACACAAAGCAAGGTCCATAAAGACATGGTTGGGTGAGTTTGGTGTAGAAGAACTTGACTGGCCTGTAGAGAACCCTAACCTCAACTCCATCAAACACCTTTGGGATGAACTATAATGGAGATAGTGAGCTAGGCCTTCACATCGAAAACCAATGCCTGACCTCACAAATGCTTCTGGATGAATGCAGAAAAATTCCCATAGACACACTCCAAATTCTTGTGGAAAGCCTTCCCAGAAGAGAGGCTGCTGTTATAGCTGCAAAGGGCGAACCAACTCCATATTGATGCCTATGGATTTGTAATGGAGGGTGGCATGGTGGTGCAGTGGTTAGTGCTGCTGCCTCACAGTAAGAAGGTCCTGGGTTTAGTCGCTGGGTTGGGCGTAGGACCTTTCTGTGTGGAGTCTGCATGCTCTCCCTGAGTTCGCGTGGGTTTCTACTGGGGGCTCTGGTATCCTCCCACAGTTCAAAAAGTGTGTACGATAGGTTAATTTGCAACTCTAAGTTGGCCCTGGGAGTATGTGCACCCTGCAGTGTGTTGGTGACTGCCCAGGGTTGGTTCTTGCCTGCACCCATTGTTCCCGGGATAGGCTCCAGTCCCCCCCCAGTTGGGATTAAGCAGTGATGGATGGATTTAGAATGGTATGTCATAAAAGTTCCCGTGGATATAATGGCCAGGTGTCCCAATACTTTTGTCTGTATAGTGTACCTAGGTATCAGCACCCCTCCCCTCAATCTAATTAGCTTATATTATTTTATTGCTTATCCTCTGATCATAGCCCTGCAAAAACAAAACCAATAAAAATGCCAACCTAAACACACAGGGTGTACAGCCCGTATCTTTCTCAACTGCCAACCATAAGGTAAACTGAGGGACGAAGTTGTGTAGATTGGCTAACATATTTTTAGCATTAAGGGGCTGGGATAGCTCTGCTTGCTTCTGTGTTGCTTGTCTTCCTCTTAGACATGACCTGATATTAGAGAGTGTCTTTCAACAGGCCAATAATGACTTATTAACTTACCAATACAGTAGGTTATGTTATTAAACACAATTACTAACAAAGCTATTAAGTTTGATTAGTGACAGTTTTGCTTGAGCTTAGAGTCTTCATAATCACCCTTACTGACAATGCTGGACATGTATTGCTATTTTGTTTTGTACATGTCACTCTTCTTACTCTGTGTTTTAAGTGTATTAAAGCTGATAATAATGGCTACAAGACAATCACTCCTTAAGCCATAACTCCTGTTACAAATACAACACAAATAATAAAATCAATATAGGTTTTCAGTGACTAGTTCTCCAAAATATGTGGTATTATACATTTGCATACATACTGTAAGCAAAATCATAGTATTATAAGAATTAAACAGAACTATTCAAGCAAAGGGAAATGGTAACCCTTTTCTTGGGTAAAAAGTGCTAATGTCATATATAGAGTGGTGTTAGTCCTGATGACCTCTCGTAACTCTCTGGGAGAAAGTGACTGTGCAGGTTACAGTAGGGCAGTTATTACCCTGATGTGACTTCATGACTCAAATCCTTATCTCACTGTAATACTGCTGTGATACAATACATATTATAATATACTTTACTGCTCTCATTCTAAAGGACTCACTCTTATCATATTGTCTGCTGTAAAAGACAATATTGTACGTTTGTATTCTTCCAGGGGTTAAGGTAGATCCCTGTAAAGTTAGTTCATTGACATAATTAGTTCAATGACCTTTTGTAAAAAGTGTGTAGAAAACAATCACATTTGCATCAGGCAGTGAGACAATAAATAATCACAGCTGAAGTGGAAGTGTGGAAAGTGTACTGAAAAATCTGCCCAAAGTAAGCGTTTTTTTAAAAAAAAGTAACTGTACCTCTTCTAGAAACTATTGAAGAGAGAGTGATAGAGTAACTTGTTTAAAAGTACTCAATGTGTTGTGCATTTTTTAACTGAATTGGCTTTGACCTGGAAAAGCTCCCACAGCTGCAGCTGTGGATGTACTTGTTCTGTAGTTGAGGCATCTTTGGCTATGAGCTCCATTTTTATTAGTGGCTGTTAACTTTCTAGATAATCAAGACCAATTTTAGGTGCAATTTGATATTATTGGCTATAGAAAATAAATGGCTCGACTGCTGTTGATGGAGCCAAATGAAGGGGAAAACATGAGCCAATAAAATGAGTAGGAAGTAGCAGACACATATGAGGGATAAATAGTAGAGTAAAATTACAGTAATTTTACACTACTTAATAAAATACAAATTCTGAAAACGACTCGGCTACAGTGATCATAGTTTTTGTTGTTACTTTACACCCTTGTCAATGTGCAATGAAAAAAAATGCCAATGACCAAAATGGTGTAAGATTTTGCGGTATATGAGAGTAAGGTCTGTGCAAGTTTTGTGGTTAAGGCTACACTTATCTGTGTGTTTTGAAAAATAAATTGTCAGAAATGATAATAAATAGATTGACTTTCCTGCCCCTGGAATCATTAGACTGCCATACTGCATTTCAGAACCAGTTCTTTAAGCTTTTTTTTTTAACTCCCCTGTGTTAAACACAGCCACATAATACAAGTAAGTAGAGACCAATTATATATGATCCGTTGTTGGTCTTTTGAGAATCTAAGGAGAACTAGTGACAGCGGAAGCGTGAAAATGCTTTTTTGCCAACGACACACTAATACCAGATGCCACATTGCATCATTGTAAAGAGCTAAACAAGGAAATAATACATTGGCACAAAAACTTGGACTGACAACTGTTAGAACAATTCTTGGAAAGCTTTTAAAGCACTGTGATTTTTGGAAACTCTTTGGATTTATGTGTTTATGTTTGTTGCGTCTGTGAATTATTAAGTAAATTAGCAATATCACAACAACCATCATTATAAATTAACATAATGTGCATTTTACTCTAGTCGGGATATGAGAATGGGGCATGGAACGGAGTGTTTATTGAGGCTAGTCTTGTCATTTTCAACATTACAGGGATGGGGTAAGAGCAAAAATTAAAAATGAGAAATGAATTTGGTTAGAAATATTGGAGAAATGTTCACATTAACCTAATACAAGAAAAATGTCTGGGACTGGACAGGTTCCTTGGGGCTGACATAGGAAAAAACCAAGCAAATATGTAGCAGTAAATTACACTATAAAAAGTATTTCTTAATCATATCAATATATAAATTATTTAATTTCAGGTAGAGGAGCAGTAAAGTACAAATCAAATTAGATTTTAGAAAATGGTGGATTTTATTATGAATTATCAGAAATAATTTATAATATACCAGGAGAACTTCAGAAATGCAATGTAGTGAGTGAAAACGATTGCACGAAGGCCATAGAAGTTGGGATTGCCAAGATGTTGGTGCCATCACCTATAATTACAAATTTGTTAAGGGTAGGCAGTTTTGCCTTTAATGCACAAATGCAGGACAGAATTATTCTGAATGCACTATCATGCAATGGAAGAAGGGTTTGATACATGGTTCATGTCCAAAATGCCCTGGAATAAAAGCCCCGCATGAGCTACTCTCACATTTCTCTGTAACATGATGGTTAATAACCAAATCACACAGTCTTCCTGCTTCATGTTTCCAATGTAAATGGATTGTGTGCCTGCCAATATACTTCTGACAGACAGACAGTCGCTGCAGTATAACATTTCCGGCCAGCACATCCTGGAGTCACACTGAGGGCAGAGGAAGAAGCTTTTCTGTGACAGTTCTTTTAGCCATGGGCCAGGGCTGCTAGCTGGAGAGCATTTCTAACAAACTAATACAAAAATACAAAACAGGTAACCTTGTCTTTTTTTAAAAATTCAATATCATTTTTAAACCATTTCATAAGATAAATGTCACACACACACTTTTACTAGTGGTGATATATTTTGCCAGGGTAAAATTTTCATCAGAGCCATATACACTAGAGCTGGAATTATGTCAAAGGATACCTTCCAAGACGTACAATTATAATGCAGTTACACAACAACAGTATGAATATCTAGACCTCATCTTAAAAATCGTCTCTACAGAAAAGTGGAGCACCTGCTATACAGACAGTCCCTGGGTTAAGAATGTTCGACTTACGGACAACTTACGAACAGACTGTCATAAAGCCTATTACATAAAAAATTCAGGTCAAATGCAATGGTTCGTAATAATGAACCTACACACACCCTACTGCATGATGCACATAAAAACATTTTATGGCTTCAGTGGTTTGTTGGCTCGAGGTACATACCTAGTTACTTTTATTATTACTGTATAATAATTATTGTCACATACATTATTGTTCTGACTTACCCACAAATTCGACTTAAAGACAGACTTGGGGAACGAATCTCTTTCATACCCTGGGACTACCTGTACCTGTACTGAATCTCTGATACAGGAACAATGGCAATAGTAGGGTGCCACAGTGGCTCAGTGGGTAGAACTGCTGTCTTCCCCATCCACAGCAGGGGGTTCCCATCCTGTCTTCCATGTACAAAGCAAGTTTGTTATCACTGTGTCATATAACTTTCCTCATGCACTCCAGTTAGGGTAAATGGTGGCTCTGATTTGCTTGTAGTGTGTATGTGCCCTGTGATAGACTGGCATCCTGTCCAGGGTGTACTTGTAGCCATGCCTTGTCCTCCATGGTGCCTGGCACACACTTCAGGACCCTTCCTCATGACCTTGGTGAGGATAAGTTGTTGTAATATGGATGGATGCAGTATTTATACTAGTGCAGTATAATGTAATACACTGGTTTACTTAACAAATTCCCCTTAAATATAAAGACTTTTTGTTGTTCAACAAATTCTGAATTAAAAATGGTTGGAGCTGCTGTGCTTGGTAGCTTTTACACAGGAATTCTGTCATTAAGCCTTAAAGGTTTTTAAACTAACAGTACATTTCTGTGTGATAAGCATGGGAAATAAACAAGGCAGCAGGTTGTGCTTATAAATGGTGCTGACAGAATGTTCTGTTTATATCCAACTGTTTGTAATGAAATTTCCAGAAGTGCGGCATGTGTAAAGAGAAGTGAAGTGAGAGTGAAAATAAACAACACTATTATCAGCTGATGTGAATACAAACGTGGCTCATGCTGGGAAAACAACAGTCCCGTCCCCAAGGTTAACCCACAAATATTCACTTCTCCAAATTGCCCATGGTGCGTGAGACTAGGTGGGTGTGTGTTCAGCATGTGATGGACTGACATTCAATTCAAGGTGTTAGGTTACCTTGAGCACAGAGACTTAGGCTCCTTGTTACTACAGTATGTAGCCCCTTTCGCAAAATCAGTCATACCAGTTATTAAATGGACTTTACCCTGCTAGCTCCCTAGGACAAAGTCCAGGTAACTTTTGATTGACCCCCATGTGTGAATGGAGCAAGGAGACCTCTGGAGAATTCACTGCCAGTGAGTGGGCATGTTGATGATGTTTCTATCATGCAATGGGCATGATAGATGAAAAATAAAAATTAAGAAGAAGGGTCATTTACACAAAAAAGACATAGGTAAACGGAAAGACCACAAGATTCAGGAACTTCTGTCAGTAGTGCTGTAAACAAAACACTGCGATTTCTGCAACATACATTTTTTGTGTCCTGCCCTGCCTCCTGCCTGCTCTACCCAAGTCCCACCCCTCGTCTAAATCAACAGTATTTGTAATAGATGTAAACATGCATGTCTGACATGAAAAATCTCATTTGTGTGCTACATTGTGCAAAAGGCCAAAGGGCAGAAAATGTCCAGACCTGATTCTCCAGACAGTGCACTATTATTATTATTAACAGTTTCTTCACGAATCAGGCAAGAAGGGAGCGGGAGATCAACAGACAGATCGGTGCAGTATCAGCAGCAATATGGATGCTGTACCATTCTGCTGTGGTGAAGAGGGAGCTGAGCCACAAGGCAAAGCTTTCAATTCACTGGCCAATCTACGTTCCTACCCTCACCTATGGTCATGAGCTCTGGGTAGTGACTGAAAGGATGAGATCGCGGATACAAGCAGCTGAAAAGAGCTTCCTCAGCATGGTGGCTGGACTCAGCCTTAGAGATAGGGTAAGGAGCTCCGACATTCAGGAGCGGCTCAATGTAGAGTCACTGTTCCTCTGCATTGAAAGGAGCCAGTTGAGATGGTTCGGGCCTCTATCTAGGATGCCTCCTGGACGGTTCCCTAGGGAGGTGTTTCAAGCATGACCAACCAGAAGAAGGCTCTGGGGCAGACCCAGGATATGATGAAGAGATTATGTCTCTTGGTTGGCCTGGGAACGCCTTGGTATTCCTCAGGAGGAGCTGGAGGAGGTGGCTGGTGAGAGGGAGGTCTGGCCATCCCTGCTTAGACTGCTTCTCCTGCGACCTGAGCCCAGAAAAATGGCGGATAATGGATGGATGGGTATTATTAGCACTATTGTTTTGATTATTGTTGTTGTTGTTATTATTATTACTTGTTGTTGTTGTCTCATTGTTATTACTGCTTTGTGCCATGTCTCCTCACTTAACCCCCTAACCCCATGCCTTAGCTTTACACATTCTGGCATTTGTCACTTTATATACTACAATCCCAGGTCTTAGACTATAGCTACAATTCAGTTGTTTGTATACAGTACATTTTTTTATACTTATGTCCTTTCAGACTGTGCTCTTATGTTGTGGGTATTGTCTGATCCTATCTATAACTGCTGCTGTAACACCGACATTCCCCTTCGTGGGATTAATAAAGTGCATCTGAACTTTCATGAACTCTAATTCACATCATTGATTCCTTCTCACTTGTCTGTTCGCATGAGGACACATTACTTTGATTTCCCCAGAACTTTGCTTTGTGCGTCAGGTCTGCCAGTATGAGGACTGTGGGTTACAATTCTCTCTTCCCCATAGAAACTGCAATTTTTTTTACAGTTTTACAGCTTTTGCTTTGTTTGCTGTATAAGCTCCTCCCCTCCCTGTCACATACACTGGGCAAGATGCTCACCATGTTGTATGGTTCAGTCTGTGTTTTCCCACATATAGATACTGTAACAATCGTGAATTGTGAGCCATTTTTTTAAATTAAAACAGATGCACTCTTTTAAAGAGCAAGCAGTTTCACTTTATTGTTGGCACACAGCCAGCGACAGCTAGCATCGGCACACACAAGGAAGACCGTGGGCACAAACAAAAAGACATGCCTTCCATGGCAAACATTACAAGGATACAACGCATTATTTACAACAAGAAACACGCGAATGCACACATTAACTCAATTACATACAGTATATGGTCAGCACTGTGCAAAGGCATGCCAGTAGCCTGCATAATTAGCCCTGAGCAGTTACAATATGTAATGAACTTAAACAATAACATTATATATGCCTGCTGAAAGATTTTAGTGACCATTGTTAGCTGGTAGCAGTATTTCTCAGAAATTCATTAATTTGGGAAGCGTGCCCAGTATGGGGGTCTTGATGTAACATCTCTGGTATTAAGAGATGATGCTGTTCCTTTGGCCTTATCCAGCCAAGACCACAAGCATGCACTTGACCAGAAGAATTCTACGTGTGATGTGGCCAGGAAGAGAAATAGCACTTCGGTATCTGAGGCCATAGTGCGCTCTCTGACAAGAATGGTTGGGGGGGGGGCAAGAAACTGGGAGACAGACCAGTTTGGTGGCTGCAGTTCTGCAGGCATTGAGCTTGTCCATGGTGCTGACATGGGAGCTAACTAGCTTCCTGTCCTCACCTATGGTGTGGGGAATGCCTGGAAGAACAAACTGAAATGAAGTGTCTCCATGGGGCTGCCAGGTTCAGTCTCTGTGACAGGATGAGAGGCTGTCAAAGATCTGGAGGGAACTTGAAACTGAATTGCTTTTCAATTATAAAGTGGTGTCAGCTAAGGATGCCACTTCGTCAGCTCACAAGGAGCTATTCCAACCATGTGCCACTGGCTGGACACCCTGCGGAAGACTCAGTCTTCAACATGCTGCTGGGATTCTACTTCCCAGCTGGCTTGGAAACATCTAGAGATGTCCCAGAAGGAGCTGGAAGCTGTAGCCATGGAAAATAAAATCTGGTCTGATGTATTCACCTGCTGTGTGAGGATGAAATGAAAAGATGAGCTACCTAAGTGGGCAAAGTCTGCCCCTTGGTGTATGGCTCAGTGGATTTGGCAGGTGTGCATGTGATCAGAACATTGCTGGTTTGAATCCCAAGGCCAGCAGACTGATGCTGCTGCTAGACCCTTAAGCCAAACTGATCCTGGTGTGCTTTGACCCCCAAGCTGTGTGTCTTGCGGTGAGTAAAATGGGTTAGACACAAAGACCCCTGTAGTGGTAGTGACTGAAGTATCATCATTCTATACATAAATTATTCTGTAGTGTAGATGTGTTTATCTGACCCACTATAAGACTGTGTTAACGTTGATCTGTACAGTAGGCCATGCAGTATTTGATGCAAATCAAAAGTTTTCCAGCAAACTGAAATCAGCTGAAATGTTTTTGCCACATACATTCCTACTGTTTTGTTTAAGGATGCACCACTAGATCAAAGGACAGAACAAGAATTTTGATAAACACAAAACAGCAGAAGTGCAGCTAAAATTCATAAGAACAGAAATATGTAAACTGGTCTCCTGAAAGGCAGTTGCCAGCACATTCCAATCATAGCAGACAGAAAGCTCAAAGTGCTGAAAACTGACATGGCAAACTCTGAAAGTCCGTGTCCTCCTCAGGGTCATCACAGAAAGTTCTGTTAAAGCCTGAAAGATATTATTTATTTACTAAAAATATTCCATATTTATACTCCAATACTTTATATTTAATTTTCATCTTTATATTTAAGACTGTTTGTGACTAGCTCTGTGGCTTATCCGTGACCTGAGTACCTAATTTCGCTTCATGGCATGTGCGAACATATGTGGAATGACAATAAAGTTCTTGAATCTTGAATATTCCAATATCATATTATTCCAATAGCTAGAGGGTGAAATAACATATTTTTTCCCAAAATGTGCTGACAATACACATGTCTCTTTCCATGAATCTAAAGTGTTTTCCTGTCTGAATCCCTAAAGTCAAACACCAACATAGCATCAACACAAGGCATGAATAGCATCCATGGTATATTTAGGTTTATAGATTGCATCCTCTGAACTGATTGTTTCCACTATGCAGTAGAAATTTAAGTTAACAGATTTGCTGTGATTCAGATTAATACACTACCTGGCCAAAAGTATGTGGATACACTTTATAGTTATTGAGCTCAGCTGTTTCAGCCACACCCATTGGTAAAAGTGCTTAAAGTCAAACACAGTCATGTAATCTCCATAGACAAAATGCTCAGTGACTTAGAACGCGGCACCATCACCAGATGCCACCATTGCAACAAATGATTTTGTCAAATTTCTGCCCTGTTAGACCTGCCCAGGTCAGCTCTTAGTTCTGCTATTGTAACTATTGGACGTGCTTATGAGCAACCACAGCTCACCCACAAAGAGGTAGGTCACGCTAGCTGACACAGCAGGAAGCAGAGTGCTGAAGCGTGTAATGCGTAAAAATCGCCTTTTCTCGGTTGAGACACTGGCTGCTTCAGGAAGCACTGACTGCGTGAGAGCTGTCTGTCAGGAGTGTTATGGGCTTAGTTTACAAGGCCAGGTTGCCATGCATGACACCATGTGTCATCTCAACTGATATAAAGCATGTCCCCATTGGACTGTAGAGCAATGGAATCACATTCACTGGAGGGATGAATTACGCTTCACTATCTGGCAGTATCCCCCAGGCAAAGCTTGATGAAGGGGGCATAATGGTTTGGGGGTTTTTCATGGTTTCACTAGGCCCCATAGCTCCACTGAAAGGTAAATTTAACTCGTCAGCATACAAAGATATTTCAGACGATTGCATGCTTACAACTTCATGGGAATAGTTTGGGGAAAGTGCCTCCAGATCCAGCATTACTGTGCCTCGCTGCACAAAGCGAGGTTCATAAATCCATGGTTTGGTGAAGCTGTTGTGGGAGAACTTGACTGGTCTCCACAGAGCCCTGACCACAATCCTTCTGAACACCTTTGGGAGGAATCAGAACGCTGACTGCAAGCCACACAATCTTGACCAACCTCACTAATACTTTTGGGAGTGAATGGGCTCAAATTCTTACATCCACTTTCTAAAGTCTAGTGGAAAGCCTTCAAAGATGAGTGGAAGGTGTTATAGCAGCAAAAGGGGGACAAACTCCATATTAGTGCCCATGGTTTTGGACCACAATGTTCAACAAGCACATATACAGTATAGTACTGTGCAGAAGTCTTAGGCAGCCAAAGAAAATGATGCTTAAATGATCTTCATGTTGCTGTAGAACCATGAAAGTTTGCCTGTCAAAGTGTGGTAGCTTAGCCTTTTCAAAACCTCAGTTAAAATCACCCCTGTA
>JAODLD010000075.1:502972-514313 GCA_026781065.1 Mormyrops boulengeri | reverse complement strand
GTCGAAAAATCTCACAGAGGCTGAACGTAATTATGATGTGGGTAATTGAGAGCTCTTGACCATAAAGAGGGCGTTGGAAGAATGGAGACATAGGCTAGAAGGGGCTCTACATCCCATCTAAGTCCTCACTGATCACCGTAACCTGCAGTACCTGAGAGAGGCCAAGCGTCTAAATGCCCATCAGGCTCACTGGGCACTCTTTTTAACCCGTTTTGATTTCCAGGTCTCTTATCTCCCAGGCTCCAAGAACGTGAAGGCTGACGCACTCTCTCGGTGTTTCATTTTCACACGGAACCCCGATCCAGTGTCCTGCATCTTATCTGTGTTCTAAGTCTGGTTATCTGGGATCTGGAGAAGTGCCTCATGGACTTCAATCAGTGCACAGATCCTCCCCCTGAATATCCTCCAGGGAAAAATGTACGTTCCCTCACAGTTGCGCAATGATGTCCTCCAATGGGTACATACCTCTCTTGGGTCAGGACACCCAGGGGTTAAGGCAACTGTGCGGCTCATTGAGAAGCATTATTGGTGGCCAGGCTGGAGAACAGAAACAGAAAGGTACGTTCTCTCTTGCCCCTTATGTGCCCAGAATAAAACCCCCACGAGTCCTCCCTCAGGTCTATTACAGCCATTGCCAATACCGTCTCATCCTTGGTCTCATGTCGCCATGGATTTTATTACAGACCTACCCCCTCTTACGGTCATACCACCATATTGACTTTAGTAGACTGATTTTCGAAGATGTGTCGCCTCATGCCTCTCCCTAAGCTCCCCACATCTTTGGAACTAGCAGACTTGTTAATGCAGTGGTTTTTTGCTATTACGGATTACCAGAGGATATAGTTTCTGACCGGGGAACTCAATTCACTTCTAAGGTCTTCAGGGTCCTGTGTACCAAACTTAACATTTTCCTCAGTCTCTCTTCAGCCTATCACCCGCAGTCCAACGGCCAGGCAGAGAGAACCAACCACAAATTATGGTTAGCTACGAAGAATCTACGGCTCCCGGAGGGATGCAAGCTGGGGCCCAAATTCATTGGGCCCTTCCGAATCTCATGTCAGACTGGTCCTGTTACTTACCATCTACAGCTTCCTTGCATCTACCGGATTAATCCCATATTCCATGTCTCCCTGCTCAAACCTGTGCGGTACAGTCTGGTCCATCCACCCACTGGAGTCCAGGATGACCCACAACCGCTCCCCCTTCTGGGGGAGGACATCTATGCTGTCAGAGACCTAGTGGATTCCCGTTGGCGTCGGGGATAGCTCCAATATCTTGTTGACTGGGAGGGTTTTGGCCCGGAGGAAAGGTGCTGGGTCCCGGCCAAGGATATCCTGGACCCCTCCCTCATCGAACAATCCCACCGGTCTAACCCGGGGCGCCTGGCCCCGGGCCGCCCCCTCCGGCACCCCGCGGCCTCCAGGAGGCAGCCGTTAGGGGGGGGACTCTATCACGCCCACCTTGTGAACACCACACCGACAGCGGAGGATAATTGGCAGGAACGGTATTTAAGCCTCGCACCGGCAGTCAGTTGGTGTGAGGTATTATTTGCTATGCATGTACTGAGCGCTTTACATCTTTGTTTCTCCCACAGTTACGGTCGGTCATCCTTGCCCTCCCAGAGCCTCCTGCGCCTCCTGCCTGCCCTCCTTCCCTTCCACCCTTCCCGTGAATTTCCTTGTGTGTTCCCCGGTGTTGTTCTTCAGTGTCTTCGGACGGATCTCCCGGCTTCTCGACCCTTGGCTTTTGGATTCACGACCTGTCTCTCGGATTACGGCTTGGCATTCGGCAAAAGGATTGGACAGTTCTCGGTATCGACCTGGTTACGGCTTTCAACTTCCCCTGTTGTCTTTCAGAATAAACCTGGTTGCCCCGACTCCTCTGTCTGCGTATTGTGTAGCATGACAGTTTCTGTGTGAACGGCCTTTACCAGGCTTGCTAATCACATTAAGCTAATGTCCTTTTGGCAGAGATTTCCTACTTAGGCACACAGGCAGGCCATAACACAAAAGCTGTGGTGCTGAAGCCAGTCATCAGCAGGAGTGTGACTATGGTTTTCACATCAACAATTACTGGAATTATGATGCATGAAGACCCAGCTTACCTCAGTGTCTTGCATAAGCACTTCTCATTTTCTGATTGCTGCTGATTACTATGGGATGGTAAAATGAGCTCTAGTCAGAATTTTGCACAAGGCTTTATTCACCTCTGTCACTAGTGGAAATAAAAATGAAGATATATGCTTGAAACCTGTTTTATTTACTACATTGTATTCAATTGCACTGATTTGGTTTCAATAAATCGTGTGTCTGTCTGTCTGTCAAAATTATAGATCCTGAAAGCTTAAATAATTGCTGAGACATGATAATTACTAGAATTTCTATTTGGAAATTGTTTGCTTTGTTTGAATATCTGCTGTGATCTGTATTTCTGTGCATGTTGTAGGAGTGAAATTTACATCCAGTCATTTTCTAATTGTTTATCCACTACAAGTGGCACAAGGCGGGGAACAGTCCAGAACACACACACAGACCTGTACTCATATCTTGTAGTGCAAAACTAGGCATGTGGCTCACTGCAACTACAGTGCAAAACAAGGCATGTGGCTCACTGTGGCTACAGTGTAAAACAAGGAATGTTTTCATGAATTCATGTTGCAATGACATCAGTGTGACCCAGGACATCACATAAACACTTTGTCATTGCTTAGTTGCTCTATTGCAGCAGTACCAAGAGGCGGCCTCTGCTCCTGATCCAAACCCAAATACAAGCTAATCTGGACCAACACGTCTGTAAAGAGCCACAGTTTAATTGATTACCCATGCTACCTTTCTGAATCTGAGCAAAGATTATTTATTCAGTTTTACCATCTATTTTCTCACTGCAATTGCACAGTGTACAGATGTTTCATATGGGCCAATCACTGTGCAGTTCCCTCTACTTAAGCATTAAAATTAATTTTCTATGTATCAATAGCTATAAGATGTTAGCAGGCTAGTTGATGAAAAGATGTATGTGTAATGGCATTTTCAAGAAAAGAAATGTTGACGCTGAAGACTAAAATATGCATTAATTTTACCTGAGAGAAGCACAAAGCTGATGTGTTTCATTTGTAGTGAGACAGTGGTAAAAAGTTGAACCAAATTTTGGATGCCATGCAGAATGATGAAAAATGAAAGGCATTGCATTTTTGGCAGATATAACCTCCAATCTCAGTGACCTAAACAAGGCGTATATAATACTGTGCATGATCTAATCTCAGTGGTGTGTGCTTTCCAGAGGATTTCAGATTTACTCAGACATGACAGCCTCCTCAACTTCCCAAAACGTTTGGAACATACCAGAGCACAGCATCACTATCTACATCCCACCCCATGCAAGAGACTCTGACGGCACTGAGCAGCTTCCTCTGTTACAAGCTCCTGCATCCACGATGTGGGAAGGAGAGATTCAGAAGGTCTTTCCTTCCAACCGCTGTCAGACTCTACAACAAAGTCCTTGCAGCTGACCACACACATATAGACTAACAAACACACACATCCAATATACCATGGTAGTTTATGTGCATTATTTCTTTGAGAGCAATTATATATTTATTTATCTAAGTTTACCTTGAATTAATTGAGATCCACAAAACCTTGCTCTGTAGGAAGCTAACCATAAGTCAGGAAAAATCTGATCAAAAATGCAGCAAATGTTGCATTTTTCCAGAAAATGGGGTAACACTTTATTTTAATAAAGTGATAATAATTTATAATTTACTTGTGTACTCTAACTTAGTGTATTAATTACCCAGAAGCTATGTGTTAGTTACATACAGATCCCATGTTTGTTTATCATTAATAAATCAAAATTCATGTTTTTCATGCAATTACTATATTTGGGTAACACTTCATGATAATGTTCAGTTATACTACATATATAAGCCTTTAGTTAAACATTAAATAATTATTTGCAACACATAAATAAGACATTCATAAGCCTGTAGTTAACAATGGACAAACCATTCACAAATTCTTAAGATTTATAAGCATGTAGTTACGGATTAACTAGTCATTTGCAAAACCTTAAACATTTATAAATAATTGAAAGGGGAAATGATCATAAACAAATCATTCCTAAATGATTACTAAGCCTAATTCTTCTGACCACTTTTGCATATAAATATTACATGGATATGCATGTTACACCGAATCTCGCACCTCTCAACCCGGCCTAAAAACAGCACTTACATGGCCATGCATTCACAGTGCATTTACCGCAAGTAGCTCACAGCAATGACATCACCCACTCTTCTTAAAGGTACAAACATCTATGGTTATGTCTGAATTCAAGGGCTGCATACTTCTAAGGCTGCATTCGAAAACCAAACGTGTCACAGCAGTGCAACAAAACCGTTCCATTTTGAAGGCTCTTTTAAATGCACCCTTTTGCTGAGACCCCAAGATTCAGTGCACAAACCTTCGAAGAACGCAGCCTTCAAAGGCTACATAGACTTCATCCTTTGAAGGATGTAGCCCCTGAATTTGGACACAACCTTTGTCTCACTACTATCAGAAGCTGTAGCTGTACTGCTCATATGCCTAATAAACCATGAATAAATCACCTGATTACACAGCTAACATTAGCGTCAACTAGCTTTTTCACTGGTTTATCAGCAGAAAAATACCATGACATTATGAAGGTATCTATGATACATTATAGGTGACAGCTTTAAGTAAAGTGTTACCATGATTTGTTTATTTCCTCTTTTAATCATTTACAAATGCTTTTTAAATATTTGTAAATAATTAGGTAACCCTTAACTATGTGCTTATTGCTTGTAAATGTCTAAGAATTTGTGAATGATTTGTTCATCATTAACTACATGCTTAGTAATCATTTAGTAATGATTTATGATAATTTTTCCTTTTAATCATTTGTAAATGTTTTGCAAAGGATTAATTAGCCCTTGACTACATGTTTATTATAAATGTCTTATTAATTTGTAAATGATTTGTTCATCATTAACTACAGGCCTCAATGTCTTAGTTTTGTAAATGATTAATTAATGTTTAACTAAAGCTTATATGTGTGGTACAACTGAACATTATTTTAAACTCTTGCCTATATTTGTTCATGATTTTTACTTGAGTAGTAACTCAGTTAATAATCTACTGTGCCCCCTCATGTAAAGTGTTACCAAAAATGGCCCTTCCATCCTCACCATATTTGCTTCCTCCTGCAGTATAGCTGTGAATCAGCATTTTCCACCATGACATGGTAAAGAACTCACACCACAATAGACTAACTAATGAACACTAACATCACTGACTTTGACTGCCTATGACACCTTTGGTGCCTAGGTTTAAACATTTGATTACATACAGGAAGTATCACTTTTCCTATTAAAATTGCAGTGCATTTAAATTCTGGCCTTTTTTGTATTTGTTGGGATTTATATTCATTCATTTCCTATGGAACTTTGAATGGAAAATAAAATGCTGTGTCCCATTTTAAATCAAGATGGCAACAGACACTGCAGTTTCTTTAATTGCTTGAGATAAAATTAGGTTTTTATCTCACTAGTTAAAAATACTCAACACCGAAACCTCTGCAGTTGTTAACTGTGTATCAGGTAAATGATGTTGACCAAAAGAAACTATTACTTCCATATATTATCTCTATGTATAGTCCTCATTACATCACCACATTAGTTAAAATCAGTGTTTTCTGTTAAGTGACAAGGTGCAAGGCGTGAAATACCCATTTTATTGTGTATGCCTTTTATTAAGGGACATGTAATAAAGCCAAACAACATTCCAAGACAAGTGACAGGTGAGTTTGAAAATGAGAAAAAAAACACCTAATGTGATGATGTCATATGATGAAGACTGCGATTGGTTAAATAAGTGAAATGCAAGCACCTTCTTTGTTGACTTAGGCACACGTCAAACTTACAGAGGAAGTCATTTTGCCTGAAACAGAATATTCAACGGAACACTGGTTGTTCTGATGCCCCCCTAAAATTCTGAATAACAATGCTTGTTGTACAGTTATGTGTAGGGGGTAAATAATTTAAGGATGGGGGGTCCCCTGATTACCTGAAAACACAGGCAGATGGCTGTGCACATGCAGTATCCACGCTTCCCATCATTACCCACGTGGTGACCCTGTGCTCCATGCTCTCATGAGCGAATCCCGCAGATGTCATCTGAGGAACAAGTGTTGGGGGTGTTTTCTTGTGCTTGAGGAGACACATTCTGACAAAATATCCTCACAGACAAGATGACTCTTGAAAAAAGATGTTCATGCAAAAGAAATTCCATTTCAGAAAACCTAGTAATTTAGTTACTCAGTCTATTTAGTGATTAAATAACGGAACTTTATCTTTGTTATCATATTTTTGTGTATCATCTGGGTTAGAAATAATTGTTTGAATTTTAAGTAATAGTCACAATCCCTAAAATTACTATAAACATTCTGTTTGCTAGCAAATATGTATGTGTAATATTGTGTATGTGTGTGTGTGTTTGTGTACATTGTTCTTTAAATAAGGCTTTTTAACCAGTGTAACTGAGGTGAATTTACTATGTACAAATAAATTGTGTAGAAATAAATTTACTACAGAGAGAACTCGGCTTCTGTAAAAATGTGACATATGTGCGAGGTGTTTTCTTGCCAGGTGTCTTTCTGTTGACAACATAAATTTTCTTTTATAGTAGATCTTCACATTCCCATGTACCAAAAAGCTCTTGACTCTGCAGTTTAAAATGAATTGTAATAGAAATCTGTTCATAGCACCATGGCTGAAAAAAACAAAAATAGTCAGGCTATAATCCTAGTCAGCTCGAGGTGCTGTTACTAAATCAGTAAGAAGCTGAAGCCAGAATAGTGCAAGTGTAAACCAGCTCAGATTGGAATGTCTGAAGTAGAAATAAATTTAGACAGGAATGGTAAAACTCTGGCTGCATAATGGCACAGGAGGTTGCGCGACTGGCTCATACCACTACAGTTAGCGGCTTGAATTCTTTCCCCAATTTGTGTGGAGTTACTTGTTATCTCCATGCTGTGTGAGTTTCCTCCTGCTGTCCAAAAACATGCAGTTACTTAATCTGGCATTTCTGCAACGGACCGGCATTGTGTGCTGGGTTGCCCCTGCCATGGCCCCTATCCTACCTAGTGTAGGCTCCAGGCCTTCCCTGCTACCTGTTGGATATGTTGTTAGAAGACAGATAGACATTAAACCTATGAACTAATTTAGAGCGGAATGGTTGAAGTAGAACCCAGTGTAAACAGACATACAAAGAGACAAGCGGGAGCAAGGGATGATAAATGAGAGGCTAAACACCTACTACCCACTGTATCCTGCTCAGCACCCTGCCTATGTTAGACACAACAGGAAGACACTAAACCACTGTACTTAGAAACTGTTTCAGCACTTTATTAGATTTACAGTATAGATGTTTCCAAGCTAGTAACCTGCATAATTAATTTAGCAGCTGTAAAATCCTCGTAAATTCCTATTTGATTGTTTGTGGGTACCACTGCTCTCAAAATTTGTTATGTTGTGAAGTAATTCTGTATCTCTTTACTAGTGTGTCTATGTATTCGTGCTAAATGGATATTCCCAAAACAATTAATATGACCTGGAGTCTCACTCAAGGCTTACATAGACAACAAAGTCTGTAATTCTGTCTGTGACTCATTTGCTCTGACTCTCAGCAGCTCTGTGTGAAAATGCTCGTGAACAAGTATTTGTAACACTGACTGCTACTGTATCTGTGCCTCTCTGTCTAACATTCAGTGATTATCACTGTATCTGTGTTTGTGACTGTCCTGTAAGTTATTTCTATCACTGTCCTTACATTTTAGAATGTATAATACACACTGTACTGTATATGCCATATTTCCATGTCTGTATTTCTGTCAGTTATTGGTTGTTTCAGCAGGCTTCTTGCTGATTCTGTCAGTGATGATATCAGGAGCTCAGAAATCACTGGAATGATCACCTGTGTTTTCTCATATTTGTTTGCGAAGAGGAGATAGAAGTATGAAAACACATTGGCTCCTGTGGCTGGCCTGTGACCCTTCATGCTCCTGTTCAGCTCTATGCACTTCATCAGATCTTCTGTCTCTCAATTTGGTCCAGTCTTGACTTCTTTATAGGACTCCCACCAAAACTGTATCCCAGCCCTGTGCTATATACTGGGATAGCCCACCCTACAACACTAACCAGGATTATTGGTTAAAAGTTAAATAGATGTACTATTTGAAAATTGTATTATTAACTTAATGACACTTTTTTGCCTTTCTGCTGTGACTATAGACAACAGACAGATGTTACTACTAGATCCCTTTAATGGTCTGACCACCTCCTAAACCTACTTTAGGAAGGGTTCTTTGTTGTTAAATTATAAGGTTGGTGGTGGTGTCAAATTTACCTGGGGCTTGACTTCTTTGCTTGTCTGATGGAAGATTGCCATCGGGACTAAGATATTTGGGGCTACAGACCCGGGCTATCACAGCTAATGATGCCCATGGTTCACACCCTAGCTGAAATTACCGGTTTGGCACATTTTACGAGAAGGTTATTAGGGACAGAATTGTGCTAGGCATTCTTGATGGGAAACTTTCAAAATGACTCCGGTTAGATGTAAACCTACCTTAGACAAAGCCATCTGGGTGTTCACAGCATAGGAGGCTACCGAAAAGCATGAGATCAAAATCATAATGTGGAAAACAAAATTTCCAGAAAACGCAATGAATAAACTACATAAAATGAAAGAGATGAAAGACTTTGGTAGATGTATTGGAGGAACTGCTATGCTAGGGAAGCAAAATACCAAAATGTTCATTTTGCTGCAGCTTGCTGTGGAAATTTTTGCCCATTCATCCAGAAGAGCATTTGTGAGGTCAGGCACTGATGTTGGATGTGAAAGCCTGGCTCTCAGTCCCTGTTCTATTTCATGGTAAAAGTGTTCCATGGGGTTCAGAGATCAAGGCTCTATGTGGGCCAATCAATTTCTTCCACACCAAACTCACCCAACCAATGTCCTTATAGATCTTGCTTTGTGCACTGGGGCACAGTCATGCTGGGACAGAAGAGAACCTTCCCCAAACTGTTCTCACAAAGTTTGAAGCATAGAACTGTCCAAAAGCTTAGAATTACAATATGAATATGTAGTGCTGTTACGCTATCACACGGCACGGACCGGGGAAGCAGGTGAAGGAGATCAGGATCAGGGTAAAATTAAGGGAGTTTAATAAGGAAACGGAGGGCACAGGGGAGAAACAGCATGCAACAATACGATGACAGAACTAGGGAAAAACTCTGACATGGACTTAAATACATTGAACTAACGAAGACAACTCAAAACAGCTGGTAAACACTGGGAATCCATACGAGGGCAATGAGTAGGCGTGGTCAACAAGGGGGCAGAACAAGGTGTGACAGGACCCCCCTCCAAAGGCACGCACACCGGGTGCGCCCAAGGGGAGCGAGGAACGGGACCAGGGAGAAGACGAAACCTGAGGAGACAAAAGCAAGAACGTCAACGCACCAGGAACAGCACAGACACGCAAAACAGACACAGGGACACCAACTCTGACAAGATACAACAAACCACAGGGACCACGGACAGGGGCACCAAAAAAAGGGAACACGGAATCCAAGGAGGGGGACAACGACAGGACAACACCAGGGAACACCCACAGGAGGCACAAAGGGACCAGACTGCACAAGGGGCACAAAGGCAGGGGGCAAGGAAGCAAAGGGCGGGGGGAAACAGGGAGCCGGAGGGAACCCCAGCAGGCGAGGTGCGGAAGCTGCAGGGGCAGCAGGCGACCACGAGGCCAGAGCCGGAGGGACCCTCGGCGAGCGCGAGGAGGGAACGACGAAGGGGGTGAGGAGGAAGGCGGAGGAACCAATGAAGGGGACAAGGAGGAAGGCAAAGGGGACGCAGGCGGAGGGGATGAGGGAGCAGTAGCTGCGGCAGGCAAAGGCGCAGGCAGGGGACCCGCAGGCGACTGGCGAGTTGTTGGAGGCGGGACCGAAGGCGACCGCCGAGCCGAAGCCACGGGGACCGAAGGCGAGCAGGACCCAGCCCCAGCACAGGTGTCCCCTCCCTTTTTGGGAGACAGAGGTGGGGACCCGGCTGAGGCCTGCCACACTGGGGTGATGGTGGGGGAGTCACAGGGGCAGTCAGAAAAATCCTAGAGGGGTCCCACTCCAGCTCCTCCAACTCCACTATGGAGGGAGGAGCGTCTGGGACCACCTCGGGGACTGGGGCCTCGGGCACAGCAGGGGCCTCGTGAGGCACCTTGGGCATTGTTGCGGGCACCGGGACCTCCGGGGGCGGTGACGCTGCAGGCACAGGTGCAGCTAGCGTTCGTGCCTGAGCAGCAGGCGACACCCCTCCACGCACCCTGGGGACCCGTGGGATAGCGTCCAAAATGGACCTGGCCCCTTTAAGGGCCAGGCGCGTCCCAAAACTGGAACAGGCTGCTGACGTGGGCAGCAAAGCGGTGGGTGGACGATTGGGGAAATCGTCTGCCGGCATGAACACCGCTGGGTGTAGAATCGGGAGGGGATCCTCCCGATACCCGGCAGGGGAAGCAGCGGAGAGCGACGCAGCCCCCAGGGAGATGTCCTGCATCTTTTCCTGCTGTCGCCTTCTCCGCTTCTTTTTACCTGCCGATGTGAGTGGAGGCAGGGGTGCCTCAGGCAGCAAGCCGTGAGGAAGACCGCAGTCCAATGCGACCTGCCTCATCATACACTTGGCAGCTCCTTCACGATGCTGCCGCACAATGGAGCGCACCTCCCTGGCATGGTGCGCTTCTCTGGGCAGGGACATCTCATCCAGGATCTCGGCCTCGGTGGGCTAGAGCCCGAAGCACGGGATCGTCCCGGACCTCAGGGTCTTCCAGCCAGCAGATTACCTCATCAGTAAGGCTGAGGTATTCCTCTTCCTCCATCCGAGGCAATGTCTTCAGGAGTTCTGGCACGGCACGCTATGGCATGGCACAGACCGGGGAAGCAAGCAAAGGAGATCAGGATCGGGGTAAAATTAAGGGAGTTTAATAAGGAAACGGAGGGCACAGGGGAGAAACAGCACGCGACAATACAATGACAGAACTAGGGAAACAAACTCTGATGTGGACTTAAATACACTGAAGACAACTCGAAACAGCTGGTAAACACTGGGAATCCACACAAGGGCAACGAGTAGGCGTGGTCAACGAGGGGGCGGAACAACGAGGTATGACAAGTACATTTAACGAAGCTCTTGCTCCGTCGTGCAGTCTTACATCCCATACTCCGGTAAACGCTACAGCAGTATGGGATGTAACACTGCACGAC
>JAODLD010000075.1:488579-498852 GCA_026781065.1 Mormyrops boulengeri | reverse complement strand
GTCTGGCTCTCCCTGCTGAGGCTGCTGCCCCCGCGACCCGACCTCGGATGAAGCGGGAGATGATGGATGGATGGATGTCTGATGCTTATTAACAGGACCGGTGCAGAGCTGAGGGAACCCTTCAGGAGTTGGAATGCTGTCTCTGCCATGGGGGTCCATTTGACCATCTCTGATCCTTCTTTGTCATATCCGGGAATGATAAGGAAAGGTTAAATACACTGTCTAGTTAAATCCAGGCAAAAATGAACCAGAACCATGCAGTTTCTGGATGTAAACCCCTGCAACCCCAAGACAAAGAGGTTTACATAAAAAGTCTCTTTACAGCTTGCCCAGTCTCCAAGTAATGCTTAGCCCTCAGTATTAATCTGCCCATCTTTCCCCAGACAAAGAAATATCGTGGTGCACATACAAGAATGGGGGAGTGAGAACTAGGACTAGCATTTCTATATGAAAACACACATCCTACTTAACTTACAAGTGATTTTTTGTAGTCATAGTTTGCAGTTACAGATTTTTATAAAATTGAGTTTCCCCTTGTGCGGACTGAAAAAATGGTCCCCACAACATTACAATAACAGGTTTTTATCTGTAATGTATATCTGGACTCCCCCCCGTACACACACACACACACACACACACACACACACACACACACACACACACACACACACACACACACACTATCCACACCTACAGGCAATTTGGTAATTCCAATTCACCTTAGCATGACTTTGGACTGTGGGGGAAAACCAGAGGAAACCCCACAATGATACAGGGATAACATGGAAACTCCACAAACATGGAGCCAGCATGGAGATTCGAACCCTGGTCCCAACAATGCAGTAACAGTGTTAACCTCTGCGTCACTGTGCCACCCATTTTTCTCTATTATCGTTAATATTAATATAAATGGATGTGATATAACTGAGGCAAATACAATCCTGTTGCTCCTTGAGAAGAGAGAACCCTTCTTCATCTTGCTCAAACTGTTTTCATTCCTCATCTTTACAGGCCCGGCTGTGGTGGGTACAGGTTTTCTTTCACAAAAAGTAAGCTTTGTACCATTTTTTTCTCTCACCAAACATTCAAATTTTTTGGTAATAACACAGATGACATCACAGATGCTGGAAGATGAGTATTGGAGTATACAGAGAAAGACTCCCCGCATAGCAACACCGCCTACTGGATTATTAAAATCCATGCATGTGGCTTGGATTGCTAATGGCTGTATCCCGCATATCATGGAAGTGCATAATAACACTTTTCACAAACCGTGAGTTGTAAAATGCTTCAGGGCACAGCATTCTTCTGAAATAAACTCAGCATTTATTCTTTTTTTGAGTGCAGATCAGTGGCCTTGTCACAGCTCACTACATATGCTTTGAATTACACTGAGACCACAGGCTTAGGTGGACCTGAAAGAGATTTTGCATTTTGGCACCACCTTATATTTAAATAAAATAATTTGAAACAGCTTCTAATTAAACAATGAGCACTGTCCCTTCTGCCACGCCAAGCTAGTTGGTAAAACACTCTATACTCTTTTATTCTTTTAACATATTTAAAGGCTAAACATAGAACGATATGCAAGCAAGGGTATGAAGGCACATGTAAAACACTAAAAAAAATTTAAATAAATGTTTTTAAATCCTGTATAGCCATTTTCTTTACAGGCCATGCTAAGACAAATAAATACAAGTCTGATTTTCATTACTAATATATACAGAAGTGAACATAGAAAATGATTGTTCGGATTCTGCACCAGTTTAAATTTAACCAGTAACTGTGTTAATTATAACCAGGCTTGTGCTACTGGCAAAGCCATAATTTCCTGTCTGCCATTGGTAGGGCTATATACTCTTGCTTCCTTATATATAGCCTATTGCTAACTTCCTGTGTTACACTGTGATGTCATATGACCAGACAGTATCTTTTTCTTTTACCATACAGTTTTAAAGTTCCAAGCTTTACTGTCACATGTGTTCCGAGGAACATGGTGAAATTCATGTCCTACAATTACAGGGGAGGGGGCAGGTGCTTAGGGGACAATAGGATCAACAGCAGTGCAAATAAGGGTTTAAACAACACTGCAATTTTCAAGACATTTTTCTCCTTTCATTTTGTCTGTCTGTGAAGTAATTTGTGTGGAGACACTCTGCTAAGTTATTCTGTGAATGAGAGTATTCTACTGAATTATTACCCTCAAAATCACAGAAGGCACAACACTTTTTTTATGGTTGGGGGGCGGGGGGATGTTGGTAAAATAAAAAGGAAAGCGCTTTAGTGCCATCTTCTGGTTTTCTAGAGGATTTAATCTACTATCAAACTTGTCTGTAGTGAACTATATACTGTACTAGTCTTTGATCGCCACCTACTGTTTATACATTTGCAAATATGTCAGAAGATTTTTTAAAACATGCTTATTTGAGGGTGGTATAATTGCTCATTAGAGCAATCAAATAAAAGTACAATTTTTGTGTGTATGTACTTCAATGTTCTCCCTGTGTCAAATAGCACATGATTATGTGTGTGATCTGAGCTGGACTGGCATCCTGCCACGTGCCTTGTGCCTCTTGGCATAGGCTCCTGGCCCTCTGTCACCCAGGACTGAATAAGCAGGTGCAGGGCATATGGTTTGTTTGATCATTTGTTTGTTTGTTTTTAAAACCACGATTAATTTATAAGTTGAAAATAATACAGGAACTTAGTTAATTATGTGCTATTATAGTACTATCATAATATTTCAGTTTTCAGGAATAACACAATATGTACATTACATGAATTAAAGTGGAAAAACTCACATTTTATTGTATTGTATCTTACTCTTATGGGGACTGTTACTAAATGTGATATTTCATCATGGTCTTTATTTTACATATTTCACATCAGAACAAATATCAAATAATTACCACCGCCTCCCCATATCTGGCCCCTAAAAATATTTCTTGATAAGCACCCCATTCCCTCCCCTCTAAATCTGCCTTTCACTATCTTCTCCCTGCCTAATCTAAATGTGTGCTCTTGGTGATTCATGAGAGTTTGCTTGTTTTGTTTTTGTGAGGAACTCCCTTGCTTCATTCTTGTGAAATGCAATAAGCTTAACTGAGTCCAATAAATGCAACATGTTTACATTATATTGTTGTTACATTTCTGGAATTTTGCAAACAAAAAAACAACCCATCCTTTTCTATACTTGTTTTAATTTGAACTGTCTAAATTTTCTGTCATATTCTTTACCAGTAAAGGGTAAGAGTAAGCCTGGATAAAATATAATGTATATGCTATTTACATTAGTTATATTGGCCTACATATGTACACAGAATAAACACACAAGCTGTAAGTTGAAGAGTCTTTCCTATCAGGACCGATGATGATTTTTTTTCCTTGTAAGTAATTAAATTGTCCCTTGAAACAGTGCTGCAATGCTTGAGTACACAACTTGCAATTTCTATAATTCGGCTTGCTTGAGACTAATTAGGCCTCAGGATTTTTATACTTTCTGCCCTCTGAAACAGGCCACAGATTCCCCCTGTGACCCTATACTGGATATGAGATTGGAAGATAGATGGGTGTATTTATTCATTGCCAGGTTCAAATAAGAAACTGAAAGGTTGATGAATTCAAATTCACTTCATATACCATCTACGAATCTGTACTGTTGTTTGAGTTTTTCACAAATATATTAATCTGTTGCTAAAAATCATTAGATGTACCAAGCAAATTACAGTGGAACCTCAGTACTCAAACTCATTAGAACTCAAATTTCTTAAAAGTCAAAGCAACCAGTTTGAAAAAAAAATGACCTAGAACTCGATCTGAATCTCAGAAGTCGAACTGTGAACGCCGACCTAAGATAACTTGTATGCGCGGGGAAATGAGTCACGCGGCACGTCTCTCAACAGACACAAAGGGTTACAAATGTTAGAACCTAAAAGTTTGCAATTTACGAACAAATTAACAAATACAAATACAGAGTAATAATAAAAATAAACAATGGACTGCATGGCATAGTCTAGTGTTGGGGCAGTGTTGGGGCATGGCTTGGGGTAGTGTTGGGGTACATTCTTTATTGTTTTGGAAGCAATTAAGAGAAATTGTTACGCATGGTGTACAGTGTTGGAGCAGTGTTTGCAAAAAATTAAGACTGCTAATTTTTTTTTTCAGGTTAATCTTTTATTGGTAGCCATAGCAGCACCAAAACTGGTAAAGCGCCTGACCGTGCGAACCACAGTTGAGTTAAAAAGAGAAATTATTGAAAAATGATTGTTTAACTTTACACATTGTTTGGATACATTTATTTTCTTGCTTTACAAATTACTGTTTTGATAAATGTGCTTAGATGTGTTTAGTATATGCTCTTCTTGTTTTATCCTGTTTATTTTGTGTTTAAATGCTAAAAAAAACTTATCTAGGTGTAATTTTTTGGGGCCGGGAACCAATTAATTGGTTTTCCATTATTTCTTATGGGGAAAATTAGATCAGAACTTTTTAGGATTCTAACTCGAGTTCTGAACGGATTAAGTTCGAATTCTGTGGTACCACTGTAATTTATAACAATTAACAATTCCTTATCAAGAGATTGATTAGGACACAAACCAAAATAGAGGAGTCCCAACCCAACTTTTACATCTCCCAAGATAGAGACACTTTGGAAATGTTTGACTAGAAAAATAGACTGTCTTGTATCACACTCAGTGTTAGGCATAATTTGCATTGGTTGAAAAATGGTTGCCCGCAATCATCACTAGCATAATTATCTTCATTTACCTGTAGTGAAAAACACTACTAAGAAACCAGTCATGCCACCATTGTTATTGTCACTGTTACCAATACTCATTATTTATCATTTTTTTTACTCCTAGGGGGTGATGTGGCACACTTCTGGGACCAGGGTTTGAGTCTCCACCATGGCTCCTTGTGTGTGGAGTTTGCATGTTCTCCCCAATGTGTCAAGGGGTTTCCTCCAGGTACTCCAGTTCCATGCCCCCCAGCCCAAAAACATGCTAAGGTAAATTAGAGTTGCCAAATTGTGCATGCGTATGAATTATATGTGTTCCCTGCAATGAGTTGGCATTGACAATCGTAAGCTGTTTTTTGAATTATCACAAGCAAATTCCTGAGTAAAATGAAACATTTTGCTGAGCAGTGCTGCATAATGGATGCAGGACAGAATCACAACATTAAAAAAATACTTTTCATAATAATATTGTACTGTAATTATCTTGGTATTCTTTTCTGTTTATAAATAGCTATTCTTTTAATTGATTGCTATAGGTTGTATATTTATGTTAGATACAGTTCAAAATATCTTGAAATAAATCAGTGCCCATGACATATCTGGTATTACACCCCTGCTTTCTGAGCTCACAGCGACCCTTGATTACTGTGTTGAAAATACGAAAATGTAAAGGGATATGGATGAATAAAAATAACTTCTACTTGTGATTTTAAATGCTACAGCATGATATACAGCTCTGGAAAAAAATTAAGAGATCACTCTATATTTACAAAAATATATATTCATTTTTAAATGACATCAAATGACCTTCAAAAGGAATGGCGAGGTGCACCACTCCTAGAAGCAGAACTTTAGTCCATTAAGCCAGGAAGAAGAACTTCATTAATGAGAAATGGAGAAGAACTAGGCTGCAGTTTACAAAAAAAAACATTATTCACAGACACACCCATAAATTGAGAAATAAATTAAACAAAAAATTGTGCTGTGGTCTCTTAATTTTTTCCAGAGCTGTACATATTGTGAAAGAGTATTGAATATAGCAATAAAACAATTATCCTATACTATATTTTCTTGAAAATGTGTACAGGCCATCCATAGCATCAGCAGGCATTAGATCAGTTACAAACTATACATAGATATTCTTGATGAACTACAGTGGTGAACACGACTATCAACAAGCAACTGAAGAACTAAATAACAGAACATTACTAGTAAACAATTTGAATGATTTCATTTATATATGAAACATAATGTTTTAAAACAGCAAAACTGCCTAAAGATGTTCATGTGCAAGACCGTTTTCTGCAAAAAGGAGACCACAGATTACAATATTGTGTGTGTGTTTTTGTGTACTTCAGCAGCTCCCCTGAGTGTGTTAAATGGGAGGAGCTATTCTGTTGCAATATTGCGCCATATAGCCCCACCTCTCATCTCCAGCTTTCAAAATTTCACCATGCATTGCCTGATTCTAAAAGTCAAATGCTCCTTTGTCATCATACAGAAAAGGTTTTTTAGTATCTGGGAAACATAAATTATAACAATCAATGTGTTTAGCTTTGTCACCTGCAATTCTGTCTGATTTCCCCATTAATTATCAATATTTGAGTTAAAATTCATGTTGTAAGCAAAAACTTGTACTGAGATGTTTGAGTTGCTACTAATGTCAGTGTTGTCTTAAAAAAACAAGGTATATTTAACTAGGTATATTTGTAGGTAAATATTTCTTTACTTCTTCTAATTCTGATAGTTTTTTAATTACTGTGAAAAGTAGTCTGGTCACTGAACCTAGTTCTTCACATATTTTTTTTCCATTGGATCTGCCACATGTAGCAATACATAGTGTTTCTAAGAAAAAGTCTGCATAACATAGTCAGAATTTACAAGATCACTGCATGCACAATTAAGAGAGATCATTTAGGTATCTGTCAGCAATAGCAGTGACATAACAGTATGGTTACCACCGTGTAGGGACACGTGTAGGGTTTTTTATTTTTATAATTCATTTTTCCTTCTTTCATTTGAAGTGCATGGTGTTTTACTGTGTTTTCCATTTGCCTCTTCTAGTGTTAATATCTCCTAAGCTTGAGGATACAGAGCTAATCTATGTTACTGCATGTTATTTTGCAGTGATACAAGGTTGAACTCCCTGTCTGGCAGCTGTGGAGGGAAAAGGGTAGAAAAATTTAACCCTTTTGCACGTGCCTATGTCATGTAAGTCAAATTACCTCTGGGGCCCACTCTCTGCAGTGACGTTTTTTCAGTTTTTGATTAGCAGCACTGCATACTCAAATGCTTATATCTCACAATTCAGTGAAAACCTCGCTGAATAAGAAGTGAGATGAATTTATTTCAAACAAATATTTTCGGTGTCTTCCATAAGCTTTCCGTTTCACAAAATATATTTGTATTAATACTCCCTTTTCAGTGGTTTGTTGAACAAATGATTTACAAATGCTATTGACTGACTCAGGCAGCATGGTGAATAAGTAACTGAACTTGGAGCCTACAAGTTGAATCCAAAAAGACCTCCTGCACAATGAACTTAAAAAATGTATAAAAGCATGATAATAGACTGTATTACCTAAATAAACAAGTCAAATTTCTCTATTCATTCATTCCCTATTTAGCTCAGATGAAGGCGGTACAGCATACTTTCAAAAAGTAATTCCTACAAGGTTCATAAATGCAACCATGACAGGAAACCCACACAAACACGGGGATGCAAACCGGGATTAGAACCCTTGCCCTAAAGGCATGGAGGTGCAGTGCTCCCAGCCACGCGACCATTGCACAAATCCAAATCAGCTCATTCACATGAAACCCTAAACATACGTAGAAGTTATGCGTGAACTGCACCTTTAAACATAATGTCATCTTTTCATGAGGTGCTATTTTGATATTTGTCCAGTATAGGAGGTGGTAACTATTTTTATCGTCCGCAGAGGGTTTTGAGCCTCGTGAAACACCTTCCGCTTCCATATCGACGTCAGGGACAACACCCCCAACCGGCCCCCTGACGTCAGCGCGTGCCGGGGTTCACGAGGCTTCCTGACTAGAATAAACCGGGTTGGCAGCTGACGCATCGGCTGCTTCTTAGTGGCCGGTTAGCTGGCGCTGCGTGGACCGAGTTATTACCTTGTTTCCTTGCTTATTTATAATATTATATGCTATGATGAGAGCTTGAAAATGACCCAGAAAGACACGTTTGTGCATCTTTTCGCCGGAGGGTAAGTTCTTAGTTTAAAAGTGGCCGAATGTGAGCGTGATATCTCTTCGCGACTTCTGCTTCTTGAGCCGGCCTGCTGGTTAATGCTCCTTTAATGACATTCAGATTAAATGGGTTGATTTAAGCTGTGTTTTTCAAAGGTTTTGTATTTTTGGATGCTGTATTTTTATGGACTCTCTTTTGTTTAATGCGGGCTAGCCAGCTAGCTACAATATTATAAGGTTATGAGCCCCTTACAAGGACACGCTATGGCTGCATGTGACTTTGGAAACGAGTCCCGGTGTATTTAATATAAGTAGCTAATTAACTGATCGCCATTGCTGTACGTTTCTAGACGCACTTCTTTGTGGTTTTGGTAGCTGTAGAAATGACGGATACGTTGGGAATACAATATTTAAAAAGTCCACGTTCTTCTTAGTTAGCCTGCCAGTGCTACCAAAGTAGCCACCACAAAGCCGGCGACAAGAAAATCAAAACGTGGTCAAAGAATATCTCCGTTCAAATGTCAGGGGCTGGTTGTCAAAGATGACCTTTTAAATATGACTTCAATTTTCAAAAAGGGAGAAGATTAACTACGTATATTTCGTTCAACGCATTACTGTGTACGTTATGTAACGTGGGGATATTTCAGCTGTTAAATATTTACACTAGGTGTTTAGTAATAGTCGCGAAAATGTGTGATATTAAATATTGCTTGCGTTTACCGAGGTTGCGGGTTGCTGATGTGGATGTGATGCGGGGAAAATCGTCGAAGAGCATGGCTTTTAAAGAGCCATTTTCTTAGACCCGCATATTGCATAGTTTAAATTATGTAGGTATGGATTCTAAAAATGGAGGGGGGTATTTTTCTAATGTTGTTTGCAGTTTTTAAATCTGATTCATTTCTAACTACTTCTCTCTCTCTAAGTCCGTTAGAACACCTTACCCAGTATGGTTCTACATATTATGAACTTGTGTTCTTATTCTCGACATAACAATCAGTTATAAAATATTGTTTGAAATTTGTAATATATTACTAAATAAAAGGTATATTTGTTCAGAATATACATCTTCCATCCACTTATCAGAACATTCAAGTATGCTAACCCCATAGCCTTGTTGGTAAATCTTGTAGTTGTTTTGTTCACTTACGGTATGTAATGAATTCGTGGTGAACTTTCAGCTTCATACTTTCTGTTTTGTGAGAAAATAAATAAATGTGTGCATTTGAACACTGAGGATATGTTGGTACCTAAAACATAGTTTAGGAAAGTATGAAAAACCTGATGTAGATGGTTTTGTTTGACTGATGGGTGAGATTTTTTTTATTATTCTTATTATTATTAATATTATTAATTATTATTAGCTGATATGGCTGCTCGCAGTGGTGGGATATTTATGGCTAGGTGCTCTATTAACTGGAGTGAACTTCAGGTTTGTTCGTGTGGCAGGGGTTACATAACAGCATGTCTGTACTGACCCGATCATTTTAATACGCAAGGGTGCTAGAAGAGACGAGGGGGGTGGGGGGGCAGCTTGGCACAATTCATTGGAACTGCTTACCCAGTGCCGCTGCAAAACAGGCAAGACTGTGACACATTCATCCTGAAAACAGGATGCTTACAAGATGCTGCATTAGAACTTGACCTGAACTGTTTCAGTAAAATGTCCAGCTAAATAGAGGATACAGTAATGTGCATTTTTTTTTATTAAAACTGGACAGCTGAAATCTCTATAGGCCCTTTTAAGCCATGTTTGCCAGTAACTAAACTTAAAGTAAAAAAAATGGAGCATTCAGCCCCAGATCATTTTTAATCTCATAAATATTATTTGATATCATAAACGTTAATATCTAAGCAGACTTCAAATTCAGCCATAAATTGTCCCTCTATTTAGTTTTGTGAAGCAGCTGCGTCCTCTTATTTGGATGTCCTTACCTCCTGAAGGTGCGGTGGAACAGTTGGTGCCATTGTGACCTGTCCCCTGGAGGTGCTGAAGACCCGGTTGCAGTCATCTGGGATCACTCTTCGGCCTGTGTTTCAGGTTCAGCTAGGCACTCTGAGTGGAGCGGGTGTCCTTCGACCTGGTCCTGTTGCACCAAGTCTTCTCCAGGTGTTGCGGTAAGCCATTCTGAATTTTGTTTCACAATTTCTTTTCTTTTTTTTTTTTGTAACCAATTTTTATATTGGGTTTTAGTACATTGCACACAATGTGACACATCAAAACAGAAGAGAAAAGACACCAGAGCCAAAACCCCACAGGCACCCACCCCACCCCCCACCCCACCTCTGGAGCAAGACATTAAAGGAAGCAAAAGAAATACTGATAGA
>JAODLD010000075.1:477218-488479 GCA_026781065.1 Mormyrops boulengeri | reverse complement strand
ACCCCACCTCTGGAGCAAGACATTAAAGGAAGCAAAAGAAATACTGATAGAATAAAACTGTATCAGTATATATACATATTAATATACATACAGTAATAATAAACAAAACATATATAATATACACACACTCAAACATCTACATACAGATACACAACACACACACACACCAAATATATTTGCATATATGTATACATACGCATACCTACATAGCCATACCAAAATTAACCAAACACCGTAGGCGATGTGCTCTCCGCGATGTACCCTTGTACAAGTGAAGCATTGCACTCCCAATTATTTATAGTGACGTCAGAGGCATCATTTATTCGAGCAGCAGACAGCTCCAACATGATCAGATCGTAAAGGGAAGCCCTCCAGACTATGAAAGTGCAACGGCTCGGGTCTTTCGTTTCACAATTTCTTGAAACATTACTTGCAGGGTGATCTTTAAAATTTTAATTTATTTTGTAGTAAATTGGGCATGCAAATTGGTTACATCCAGAGTTAGACTTAAGGGACACTGTAGAGGCTGGGTCAAGGAGCTTCTGCAGCCATTAGTTTGCGTAAGAAGGGATTAGCACTTTCTGTTGAAAGTCACTGTGGCAAGTGGTCAAGTCTGGGCAGATGGTTGTGGCATACAAATTACAAATGTTAATGACAGCGTAATATGTCTGCCCCTGTAGCACCAAAGGGGTTGTGATCGCAGAGCAGGATAACATTGAGAGATTAAGAGTCTCTCTTGGCCACCACTTTTTAAAACTAATAACGAGAACAACAATGGGGTTGTCTGTATCTGCTGCGCTTAGCCCCTCATCATTAACCTGATGTCAGTCAAACCTCAGCTCTAGTTCCTTGAGGTTTATGGTCAGTTGCGTTCCTGTAGGCATCTTAATGAAGCTTCCTCAGACGTGCTTTTTCTTTGATAGTATTTAACAAGACATTTTCTGTGTAACATGATATTCAAAGATTTCTTTCAAAATAAAGCATAGTAATGGATTAACCTTAGGCGAGCTCTCTGACAATGCAGAAATGAAAATGTTAGTTTGAGGGTTTCACCAAATTTGGAGAAGGACTTTGATTCACAGATTTGTGGACCTCAGTTTGATGTGCTGTCTTCATACTCACTAAGTGAGCTGCCGTATTGAATAGGGGTTGGATTTGTTTCTTTTCTTGAGGCTTTTTCCCCTTTCCCCTCCCCAGATCTATTCTGGAGAAAGAAGGACCCAGGTCTTTATTCAGAGGACTTGGGCCAAATTTGGTTGGTGTGGCCCCCTCAAGGTAACCCAGTAACTTAATTTTTGTCACTGCATTTTTTTACATGAAAACTGTATTGAAAATAACACTAAAATCTTGTCACGAGGTATAATTCATTGCTATCCAATGGAATGTGACTAAACAAGATGGTGATACATAGCAAATTGGCATTCATTGTATAACACCATAATTAGAAGGTTTCCATACCGAGGGTAAATAAAGCCACATAGTCAGGGATTGACATGACTGGTTTGCAAGTACGCGTTCACCTTTAAAAGCGATACATGCGGCAATCGATTGTTGTAACAGCACAAATACTTATGTATTTTATGTGCATTTGCGCCGATATGACAAATTATCGTGCATTTTAATCTTTATTTGCTAATTTGTACTTCATTTGCAGTATAGAGGTTAAAATGCATGGTAATTTCATGTTATATTGGTGCAAATGCACATAAAATACGTACATATTTGCGCTGTTACATTAATCGATTGTATCTCTTTTAAAGGTGAATGCATACTTGCGTACCAATTGTCAATTCATGCACGTAGTCCTAGAACACTTAAAAAAAATAAAATATTTGCCTGTAAGGGATAGGACAGGACAGTAACAAGCCTGCTGCATCTGGGGGGGGGGGGGGTGGTGTTTTTTGGTGTGGTGTCCCGCTGCAGAGCTCTTGTTCAGAAGTGGGCCTCTCTCTGGCTCTGATCTCACCCTCCTGCTTACTGAAGCCTTTCAGCAGGCTGGCACAGGCTGTTCCAGAGATATATCTGAATAGTGGATGTATCTGGAACAGACTAGTTGGGGGAGGGGGGGGCAGTTCTAGTCTTTAATTCTGCATGAAGGGGCGAAGGGTAGCGTGGGTGTAATTCTGAATGAATTCCCAAATTGGTGACACTGTCTTAGGTTGATTGTTTTTATCCTTTTTAACAGAGCCATTTATTTTGCTGCCTACTCCAACTCAAGAGAGAAGTTCAACAGCATCTTCGTGCCCAACAGCTGGGTGGTGCACATGTCATCCGCTGGTGTTGCAGGTGAGGAATGGCAGGTGACCCATCCCCCACCAGAAAAGCTTTATCTAAGCATTTGTCTTTAGATCCTGCCCTTTGCTGGCCTATGCCATTATGATAATACTGAAAATTAAAATAAGAATGAAATGTCAAACACCGTGTGCTATGAAATACATTATCCTATTTTTGCAGCTAGTGGAGTTATTGCTAATTATGTCCATGCTCTTGTAAATTGTATCAGAGACAACCATATGAGGAGGGGCCCATTTACTGCTGAGCTGGATGGTGTTTTGCTGAGTTCAGCTTTTCTCCATGAACCAGCTTTTGTCATGCCTTGCTTACAGGATAAATGTTTTTGCTGGACTTTTTTGTATCTACATATGTTTAGTCTAATGATTCTAACCCCTTCCCTTCAGCCTTTGTTACCAATTCCCTGATGAACCCTGTTTGGATGGTCAAAACCCGAATGCAGTTGGAAATGAAGTATGTAAACGTTTTCTCTTCAATGTTTATACTCCTCTGCAGTGGAAAAGTCCTTTGTTTTAGACTGCATAAATTTCTCATATTTTAGGAAACAGATTGAGCATTATTATTCTCTATTTCAGATAGAGCAGTTCCATGCAGTTAATTTCTATATATAGTTATGTAACTATGGATAACCTAGGGCTGGGTGATATGGATAAAAAAAAATTCATATCTCGATATATTTTGCCTGAATGGTGATAGACAATATATAGCTCTATTTTTATGAAATGGGGGAAAAGTTCAGTTCTAACTCAAAGCAATACAAGATGTCACAAAAACATTTTAACAAAATAAAGGTTAAAGTCCACGTCAAATGAATTTATAATTAACTAACAGGCCTATAGTATCTGAAAGTGCTTTCAATAACAGTGCAGTTAGGCTACAAGTTAAGAACACAATGCAAATGTAAACTAAATATTTAAATATAAACCAAAAACTGGCATCTAAGTGTTCCGCACATGTATTTGAAATTGCGTGAAAATGTAGCCTACGACACAGATGTAAAAATGCTATAAAATAGGCAAATAATGACCTGTTACTTACATGCTCTCCATTGTTTTAACAAACAAGTTAATCACCTGTGGCCTATAACAGGTGCATTCAGCTTTTCTTAAAGTATTGTACATAACTATGCAAACAACAGAAGCTTGTAAAGGCAACCTATATCTCAAAGAACCTCTTGCTGAGGGGGTCTTACTGTATCTAAGCATTTTATCCTAGGTTTCCCTACCATCCGCTATTTGTTTTAAGCTAAAATTGATTTAGCATAATAACTTGCAGTACTTGCACTGCACTATCAAAAGAGTTATGCTTTGTGAGCAGGCTACTTAAATACAATCACTAATTAGTTTTTCCTTTCATATACTGGTTCAGCAACACAGACCACAATAAATCCAACCTGTTGTTAATAGCCAACTTATATGTGTGTGTGTGTGTGTGTGTGTGTGTGTGTGTGTGTGTATATATGTAATATAATTTTTTTACACACAACTATCACACTGCCCAATGTTAAGTTTTATTATACTGATTTCATAAATGGGTTGTATGGCGGCGCTAACCCCGTCACGGCACATGTGGAAGCAAGTGGGTTGGGGTTGCTAGCAGAGTATTGGAGCCTGCAGCAGACTGTGAAGGGGAAGGGAAAAAAACATTTTCCACAAGATTGAAACAGAACTTAAAAGCTTAAACTTCATTTAACTCGAAATAATCAGTACCACCTTAATCCATATTGTGCTCTTTATATTCCTGTATGTTTTAAAATCTAGATGTATCGTCCAGCCCTAGTGTAACCCTAACCTGTGACCAGAGGCACAACCAAGACTATAAGTGACCTTGGGCTTCTCCCTGCCAGAGTGATCATAAACATGTGACTGGAGTTATAAATGGGCTGACCTGACGCACGAAGGCTGTCTGCCTAGGGGCCTAAAAATAATACCCCAGACCAGACGTTTCTAGGGTTAGTGCTGAAGAAGGTTTTGTAGGTAGGCTCCAGGTGAAACATACCTTGCCAACAGTGTCGCATGGGGGACTCCAGTCATGAATGTATTCTTGTAAAACTTGTGCATGGAGTAGCACTCTAAGAGCTGTGGTACAGTCCTTCTGCTGCCTTTATGTCACTGTCCCCCCACCCGTCTTCCAGGGCTCGAGGAGAGAAGAAGATGAATGCCCTGCAGTGTGCACGTTATGTGTACAAGACCGAGGGTATCCGTGGCTTCTATCGCGGACTGACTGCATCTTATGCAGGCATCTCGGAGACTATGATCTGCTTCCTCATCTACGAGACTCTGAAGAAGCATATAGTGAATAGCCGCTTCGCGGCCCCAAACAGCAGCACCAACAGGCCTAGCTCTGACTTTCTGGCACTCATGGGGGCAGCTGCTTTCGCCAAAGGGTGTGCCTCTTGTATAGCATATCCACATGGTGAGTACATGCGCACATTACGCTAAGAGGATAAACTGAAGGACAGAGCTTACCCCTCAAAATTGTATAACACTCTGCTTCTTGCCCATCAGAGGTCATCCGAACAAGACTTCGGGAAGAAGGTAGCAAATACAAGTACTTCTTCCAGACTGCACGGCTGGTGGCCAGGGAAGAGGGGTACACGGCATTCTACCGTGGGCTTGTCCCACAGCTTATCAGACAGATCCCCAACACGGCCATTGTTCTTTCCACCTATGAGGTAATCATTTACCTGCTAGGCCAGCCTCCCCAGTAAGAGGGCCCTGATCCAGCTCCCACAGAGATCTGTGTACTGGATGGACAGGGCAGGACGATCCTTGTGCTTCTGAGAGATATAAACTCCTGTGCTGGAAGAGAGGCTCCTGAGTTCCATGTTGAGGAAAGTTGGACAGTTACACTGATGAGGTGTGGACATGAGCAGACCTGTGTCCTGTTTCATTTTCTGTCTAAATCTGGAGGGGAAAATATGGTACTTTAAAAACTACGAATACCACAGTGAATAGCAATAAAAATAAAAAAAAACGGAACTGATAAGTTGTACTATGAAGTTATAAATTATTTATTATCATTTTATAAATAAATCTTTAAACATCCAAAGAAGATTGTGTGAGCAGCAGTTTGATTCTTCAGAATGTGTGAATGAATGCTTAACATGAATGTGAAGATGGAGACTGCTACGAACTTCTGGTCCACAGTTCAAAGTGTACATTTTTGTTTATTGTAAGACTGTGGAGAACAGCTGAAATTTGTCATATCTGTGCAGTCAGTGCCCCCCCCCACCCCCCCCATAGTTTGTTTTAATTTCATGTATGTAATGGAAAGTGCTTTTTACATATTGAGGACCGAAATGTGTATATTTAGTCAGGTATAATGCAGTGCATTAATAAACATTCTTGTGATTCATTTGCATAAATTCTTATTCCAAGATTTAGACTTGCAAGAATTAAATTATTTAAACAAAAAATTATGATAGTCTTTGTGTTTGTACCCTATTTATATAAATTGCATTTAGAAGGATTCTCTTCTCAATTATAGCATGGATAAGTACTGATGCAGTAATACTAAAGCACTATTAGATCAACTGTGGGATTCTCACATTTTTAACACTGATATTGGACTAGAAAAATGTTATGGAAGAAAATCAGAGGTAAGCACCTTTAGTCATGTGTACAGCGGCTCTGGGGGGATGAAATTTATGGGGTGCCACGTGGTTCACCATGTTAGAAGTATGTGATTGGAAGTTTAGTAAGTAAGGTTGAAGCCGGCCTGGGTTGTATTGCATTAATACCGTACACCACAGTATTTTGAGTATACCATGATAATTTTTAAATCCTGACAAAATTAGCCGGGAGGAGGGTCATCTCCCGCAATAACATACGCCATGTGGTGAAATTGAACATTTCATGTATCTCTTGTCACTTATTTCCTGCTACCAACTAATTGCCTCAACCCTTTCTGATCACTTCATCAACTTCACACCTTTCTTTAAAACATAATTATTATTGAAAGGGGTGGCATTGTATCATTTCAATGTACTGACAGTGGGTGTGTTCTGTGCTGAATGGGTGTCCTGTACATTGTGCTCCAAAATCACTAGTGGCAGTTATAGATGGGTGGATAATTATCTTGAATGACTATTACTTTTCATGGGATATATCTTAATAGTTGTGCATCTTTTTTGTGTTTGGAATTGGCAATAAACAGAAATAGCATCTTCACCTTCTAGACCAATTTTATGGAACAAATAAGGTTTATAAATCAAGGGACTTCATTAAATATCGTTATCGTTAAATAGTGTTTATATTTTAATGAGCATAAATACTAGGTAAATTGTGCTTTTTTAATATCAGTTCAGATATGCTGCCAAATAGCTATATTTGGTAAAAAAAAAAAAAAAAACAAACACAACGAACTAGAACAGCCAGCAGCTACAACCGAGATCAACATTAATCGTCATGCCACGCTAGAAAATTATTCATTGTATTCTGTTAAAACCTACTCAAAATGGTTAAATAATTGAATCACACAGCCTTTTAGTTTTGGATTACTCTAATCAGAAAAACAATGATAAAAAAGACATAGCCCTGCTGTTGGCTGATAGGGATGGTGAACCTGCTGGGCATGAACACCTCCCTCTGTAACTGGGTCCTGGACTTCCTGAATAACAGACCTTAGTCTGACTCTGTAGGAAACTTCCAGGGTCCTCAGACTCAGCACAGGTGTCCCCCAGGGCTGTCACTGTTCTTCAGTGGCTCATCAGCAACAACAATAACTCTGCATTCAGAGCGGAGGTCAAACATCCTGTTGACTGGTGTCAGAACAACCTGTCTCTAAACGTCGAGAATACAAAAGAGATGGTTGTTGACTAAAGGAAAAACCTGGCTGCTCACTCTCTGTTGAACATTAATGGCTGCATGATCACTTGACTAGCTTTAAATAAGGCAGACCCTCCCAGACTCACATATAATTGGCTTTAATAAGGCAGGGCCTCCCAGACTCTCATAGGTTTGGCTTGAATTTCCAAATCAAACAAACTAATAGCCCTAGAGGTTTGCATACTTCAACAACAACACAAACAAATTAGTAACATTGGATGATTTTCCTCAATAAATAAAGGAAGAAATATGGTTTTGTATGATTTGTTTAATTTGGTTGTCTTTATCTAATGTTAGGTTAATGTTCATAAATATCTGTTTATGTTTTACGTAGTATTTATGCAGAAACAGAGAAAAGTCTAATGGCTGTATTGTAGATGCAGCTTTTAACAATGGAGCCTAGTATTTCAATATGAATTATGCATAAACAAGTTAACACACATGGCAAATACAGTCAGAAGTTTACATACACTCATCAGGGGCATGAATGTCATATTAATTTTGGGGTTTTAATTATTTATTTGCGCCATTCTTTTTCCAGGGTGGAATGATTAATATAATAAACTCCAATGATCTTTAGATCTCAATAAATTCAAACTTCTGCACCCAATTCTTGTTTTTAAAAATCAATATATGTTATATAATCCTTCCACCCTGGAAAAGAACAGTTAAAATAAATCATTAAAAGCCCAAAATTAATGACATTCATGCCCCTGATGAGTGTATGTAAACTTCTGTCCACAACTATACATGGAGTTACCAGGGCTGCAGCCCAGGGGCCTCTACAAAGGGGGGCCTCAATAAGGGCCTCTCCAAGTCATCAACTTCATCCATCACCACCCTCCCTCCCCGGTTAAACATAGCTGCAAAAATGAACACAATTTCTACAGGAGGCTCAAGTCTTTCGTGTTGTTTGGCATGCTGCTATTCAGTTTCTATGACTGAGTGGTGGCAGCAGCCATTCCATATGCTATTCTCTCCCAGGAGAAACCCAGAGACAGAATAAGATCTTCAGATAAAGATTTGAACCCCTGAATGAGCTGTTAGATGGAGAATACTGATCAAACTCAAATCAAATCATAAGCGGCCCTTCCCATTTGCTCCATGATATTGTTTGGGCACAGAGGAATACCCTTGGGTACCCCTGCTCTAGCTCTGTGCTTCTTGGTTATAAATTGTAAGCAGCTATCCATCAGTAGCTTTAGAAGGAAAAAATCCCCGAAACCCTTATAACCGCTTGCGTAAACATTTTTGTATAACATAGGTCTACAAACAAAATTGGTGCTCAATATATAACATGGCATTCAGCAGGTTGCTTTCATATTGCTCGTATTAAACATGTTGCTCACCCTATATAGAAATAATTTGATGTAGGCCTAGGATGATCTGTCATAATGAATGAATTAATTGTCCCAACCTGTTCTGCATTCCAATCATGTACAGGAGGGAGCAGTGTGTCATTCATCTGTTTATTCCCTTTTATTGTAAGGGGCGCGAGGAATTCTTGTTATGTTTGTACATGCAAAATAGAACACAGTAATCGAGAACCGTTGATTTTTGGACTCGTTCTCGAGTGACCTCTACTGGTTAATGAAGTGCACCTAACACGTTCGTTCGCGTCTCTGATATTGTATCTAGCCTTCAATCAGCCATAATTTATTTGTGAATGTACTATTGCCGCACTCGATTAAACATGTTATAGAACTACAGAGACCATATATATATATGTGTGTCAGTCATATGTGTGTGTGTGTGTGTGTGTGTAAAACCGCAGTTATATTAAGATTTGGTAATAGACTCGATTAATTGCGTTCACATCTATCATAACAACGAATGAAGAAAGGGACGTTCTATTTCCTGATTTTACTCTAGGAAAATACAGCCCACATAACAGCACTGTCACCTTATACATCCAGGGCTGGGAGTCCCGTTTGTATGGGTCTTTCCTTGTAGTCCAAACACATCTGACGAAAGGATGTGAGATTTTAATGGCAAATGTTTCACTTCGGTTACTTTTATACAGTCACGTCCCCGAAATTTTATTTTCAACTTTATATGGCTCATTACATATTCCTGTGCAGTAGGCTATGTATTCTTATTTGGAAAGATAATCGGAAGACAAACTGCAAATATGTAGTCACTTAAACCAGTGCAATGTTTAGGTGAAGTGCAATTTTGAGCGGTATTTATTCTTATTTCTTATCTTATATACATATAATAAATATTTAGGTTGAAAAAACTTTTTGTAAAATTACATCAGAAATGAAATTATAAATAATACAAGGTGTATAAAATATGTTGTCATAAAAGTTTTTTTGTTTTACAGCTTTTGGATATATGCGTGCCGTCACGTGACACTTCCGGTCCTACGGAACACTCCACATATCTTACGCATTCCATGTAAAAATCCCACGACCATGTACAAACCAAGTACAAATGAATGCATACCGAAACACTGTCAGCAGATTAATGTAAGGAAACAACAGCTGAAAGCGCCCTAAATGCAGTCTCGTAATATACTCGTCGTACTGTGCAGCGTTAATCCACCTAAACCGACTACCTTGGAGTAAGGGGCGGGCTTTACGCCGAGGTCAAAGCGCTGCTCCGGCGCCTCGTTTCCGTCGCCGAAACCTCTTCACGGTCAGAAATTCCGCTCATTGAGAAATGGATGCTTTTAATCAGATGTTATCACAGTACCCTCATGCTTTGTATGGAGGAGCTGGAGCAACGGCATGCGCCACTGGAGTCTTAATATACCGAATTGTAACAAGGTAGGAAGAACGAAAGAGAACATGAAGCCGGGCCTAGCAAAGAAAGCATGAGTTCACTCGCTTTGCACTGGGTAGTCGCGGTGCTACTTAATGAAGCCCGCAGTTGTTGTTTCTGGTCGGTCACGAATGGCATATGGCGGGCAGATAGTTATTCGCTGTTGCAGTTAAATATAACGATTATCAAATATAAATCGCCGTCTTCTGAACTGTGTTTTTCGAGCAGTTCTGATAGGATTCTTTGCGTTGCGCATGCTCTCTGATTGTGTTCTCGGGCTGTGGTGTTTCAAAAGTATCAAAATCAGACTGATTATTTACCACAATGAATGGTCACACCATTAATATTTAAATAATTTTAAGATGTCTTTGTAAATTCGAAGTTTGTAAGCATGTGTATGTGTATCGTCTTGTCCAAGAATTGCTATTACGGAAAATTAACTGGTTAAAATTGATGTTTTGCTTTATGTAATCGCTTTATGCGATTACAATATCATTTGTAATAATTTTCCTAATAATTTGCATTCATTTCACCTGATTTCTCCAGCCGTATTAGTAATAATTTGTAAATTTTAGTGGTATTTAAATTTAAATGATAATCATAATTAAGGTTCCGTGAAAGGTGGAAATAAAAGACCTTAATGATATTTATTTTGACTCACATTAATGCAAAGAGAATTAATTCCTCTGCATAACATATTTGTGGGAAGCTGTTACATCATGATAATTATAATGGTTTTACATCCTGCCACCTTCGCCCACAATCAAAATGATAGTCTGCATCAAATCACCTGTTAACTTCTATGCATTTACCATTTTTATTACTCCACTATTGGGTGCAAGACAGTACACAGTATTGTACCTTATTATGACCAGTACAAAGATGCAAGTTGACTGCATGCTTCTCCTTTAAGGTGATTGTTGCCCAGACATAATTTATAAGGATTCCCATTCAGTCAGTTGAATGAAAACATATAACCATTGGGGGCAACTGCAAGAAACATATATGCTGGAAATGTGTTTTGTGGTTGTATACATTTAGTTAGAATTTCAACAGAGACACAAGCTTTTTGGCATTAGTGTGAAATTACCCAATTGAATCAGTCTAAGGTTTTATATTCCCCTTTGGATTTTCAGTGGTGCTGAAATGAGACTTTCTTTATTGATGAGGGCTTTTATTTTTCAGTATAACTTTCTGTTGCTCATTTATTATGTTTGTTATATTATTTGTAATTATTTTTTTGTTGTTGCTATCACTAGCTGATCACTTATTTCACTGCAGGATATAGACCAGGGGTCTCCAACTCCGGTCCTGGAGAGCGACTGTCCAAAAGGTTTTCTATTCTACCTGGCTTCTGATGAGCCACACCTGTTC
>JAODLD010000075.1:463641-477118 GCA_026781065.1 Mormyrops boulengeri | reverse complement strand
TTTACCTGAGAAATGGTGTGGCTCATCAGAAGCCAGGTAGGATAGAAAACCTTTTGGACAGTAGCTCTCCAGGACCGAAGTTGGAGACCCCCTGTTATAGACTGACTGTATACCTTGCATGTGACACATATATATATATATCCCTGAATCCTTTCTGAAGCCCTGAGGCTTTCCAGCTAATTCATTCACCAAAAGGATCATTACTTAAAGCTTCAGTCTCACAGAGTGTGCTGGTCACTAGACACATATTGGTGAAATATACACAATCCATCCACTCATTTTTTTATACCATTTTAAAAATGAGAAACTCTAAATTGGAGAACAGTGTGTCTCTTTTATGGCTGTAATTTTCAGATGGTAGAAAAGGAAGAAAAGTGAAGGTGAACAACAGAATATTGAACAACTTCTTGAATTTCAGGAATTTTCCCATGGTATCCATAAAGTTTCTTCTTATAAAAAAGCTCTCCAACTCAAAAACTGTCAGCTCTCAAGTGTCCTCCTCGATGTGATGCTCAATCTCCAAACCAACCAATACAACCTATGGTCCAAAAGTATGGATCATCTTGTTTAGACAGAAGTCTTTCTGGTATTGTTATATGCTGGAATTTTCCGAAGCATTAATTTGGAGATGCAAGCAAAAGGTATTCCTTAATGCATTTAGTGTAATAGAATTATTTTTGTATGTCAATCTGCTTGATTTTTGCTTCACTACTACTTTCCTCCATAATTTGGCGTCACTTCCAAGAAGATGCCGGTGTTTGCGGTCAACCAATCAGCGAAGTTAATCGCTGTAAATCCCACCCAGTGGTTTTTGGTCAAGGGAAAAGTACCTACAGTACTGTGGAGTAAGGACTAAAGAAGTTCAGGAACTGCCTCAGAGGAACTACAGTCTGAATGAATTCCTGCAGTAGGAACACAACAGAAGTTCTGAAAAAGGCAGAAATAGGGAAAGCACCTGTTGGTCATATGATTCTTTCAATTATACAAGCCTTTCATACTCAATACATGCATCGGGCCCTTGCTTTGAAATGTAACATGCAAGGAGTGGTGGGAGGCATGTTTAAGCACTTGCAGGGTTAAGAAGAGCCATGTATTAGCAAGGTAATCCTACCCATTGCCAAAACATACTCCCATCCCTGGTTGTCTGTTGTTTCTAAAATAGGTTGCATTTATTTTTGTCATTTAAGTGATGGTGGTCAATTAAATAAGTGGTGGCGTTTAAAACAGGCTGAACTAGTTAAAATGAATAATTGTCAATCTTATTCCACAACATCCAGATATTGTTTGATTAAAAAAAAAAAAAACAGCAAATTTTAATATAATAAAATGTGCCAATAACCTGACCGAAGGTAAATTAAATAGTATCCAGTGGGATTACTGAACTTGGAAACAATGGCAAATTAAACTGGATTACATCATGTTACATCACTGTCTGTTAGGGCAAGCATGAAATAGAAAGAAATGATCTGATTTGGAAAACTGAAAATAAATGAAGTATACAAATAACTTTCAATGGGAATAATGTATATGCCCATTGCTTAGTGTCTGGGGTTTGCATAAATTCATGCAGTGTTTGTTGAGTACTCTGGTTTCCTCCTAACCTGCTTAGGTAAATTGGTGTCACTGAATTGCCTTGCTGGAGTGACTGTGCCCCGTGACTTGCATCCTGCCCATCGTGCCCCCTTATGCCTTGGGAATTCTGGGATAGGCGTACTCGTCACCCTGTATCTGATAAGTTGTTATGGGTCAGCAGATTTATAAATAGCTCAGAGTAAAAGACTAGTTATCTGACTCCTGTTTTACCTGCCACAGAATGCAAGGTGAAAGTGAACTAGTTAAAAGTGGAATCTGGCCCCCAGTGTTTCCGGTAGTGAATTGGTCTGTAACCCACTAATTGTCACTTCCAAGTGGAAGAATAAACCTGGTGCAGAAAAGCTTTTGTTGGTAGTGGAAAAGCTACTTGCACTTTTAATTGTAGAGAGAGCTTGTCGCTGTTATTTACAAAATCCAGGATATTTTTTATTTCTTAACATTTGGCACTGCTAGCCGGTAGCCACATGCGTGCTTACAAAACTTGCATCTGATTTGGCAGGAAGAAGCCGACTCATGTTAATGTGAACTGTTGGTTCTGTAACCAAGACACAGTGGTTCCGTATGGAAACAGAAACTGCTGGGACTGTCCCAACTGTGAGCAGTATAACGGCTTCCAAGAGGTAAGCCTCACCTAGCCCAGCTAAGGAAGATGTACAAGGAATGGTGTGTTACTCCATTTTTATAAGTTAATGATAATGTGCATTTGTGATGGGAATCATGCCAAAATTTAAAAAAAACTGTTATAATACTGTAATAAGTATTAGGTATGGAGTATGATTTTATATGCTTGTGTGTACGTTCCTTGCAACAGACTAACTACATGTGTGCCCATTGCTGGTATCTGCACCTGCCCTCCACCAGATTAAGGCTAAATAACTCACTAATACTAAGGAATACTACCCTGGATCATGTGATCCATCTCCCATGAATAGGGGAAAAAATAACCTAATGCCTTTGTTGATTGTCAATTTCCTAAATGCCTTTCTGTGGTCACATACAGCTAGTTTTTTTTTTTTTTCTCACAAGTAAATCTCATCTCAGTGCTGATTCATGTACCTCATTTCATTTTTCCCTTCCAGAATGGTGACTACAACAAGCCCATCCCAGCGCAGTACATGGAACACCTGAACCATGGCGTGTCAGCAGGTCTCACTCAGGCAGAGGTGGCTCGGCCGCTGCAGTGGGTCAACTGCCAGATGCTTCTGTGCAAGAAGTGTAACCACAACCAGACCTTGAAAATCAAGCAGCTGGCATCTTTCCTGCCTCGTGATGAGGTCTGTGCAACTGAGTGGAGGATTTCTCTGTCTAAGAATCCTGTTTAGTTTGCATGCGGCAGTATTTTTGGAGTTGTTTATTTATTCTCTAGGTAAAAACTCACATTTTCGGTGACTTGCTGGAGAGAACAGCATCTTGTGATACAGGTAGTCCCCAGATTAGGAACTTGTACTTACGGGCAGCTCGTACTTAACTGACTGCCTCAAAGCCTGTTATATTAAAAATTCGGGTTAAGTACAATGGTTTGTAATAACGACCGCATGCACTACTTTGTGATGCTTGTGAAAATATTGTGCGACTTTAGCGGTTCATCGCCTTGAGGTACAGTACCTTATGTAGTCACTTTTATTATTACTGTATTTGTACTGTATTGCTCTTCTGACTTGCCTACAAATAAATAAATTGTGTATATATATAATTTTTTAAAAACTGTTTAAGGCTTTGAAGCTGAGTGGGGCATATACAAGACACTTATAGAATTTAGAAACAAGATCGTTAAAGCCAATGTCTTTAGTGGAAATAAGGCCATGGAGAATACCCAGTTTACCCTCATTGGCTGGCTCTCAGTTGTTTATTCATTAGATGATTTAATATAAACAGCTTGCTTATTACTGAGGTCATTGTGTTAAACTTTGTTCCTATGATAAAACATCAATAATGGTTAAATAATAGGCAAAAGTATTCTGAATAAATCTAGTGCCTTTCTAGAATAAGTGGGCAGCACAAGAAGATTTTAATTGTAAAAATGCAAAAATTTGACTTATGCACCCAAGTGCTAGTGACAAGAATTATAATTTTTTTTTTTGCATATTGGGCACCGAGCCTGTAATGGAATGAGGTGAGGACCAGCATTATACTTTATATACATTATAATAGGAATGCCGCAGACCAGACTGGCTGCTGAATTAAATGTTCAGAAATTCTTGGGATATCGTAAATTAATCTAACCCAATAAAATGTAAATGGCACCTCTACCCAAATGAAAACAACATTTGCAGGTCACCAACAAAGCACCTGCTAATGGGACATGAAGGCCAAGGCTGTATTTCAGGCTCCTTAAGTTTGTCTTTCAGTCCACAGGGCTGCCCTGCTTGCACACTAAAGTGGTTTTTCCACATAGTCTTTCTTCTGTGCAAGTAGACCATGACATAAGAACTAAGATGGGAATGATTGAAATGTAGGCGCAGGGAACCCTGGGTGTTTCCAGATGAATGATGTTCTCCATTTTGCTCTGATTCCCTCCTTTGAGAAGCTTCATTGTACAGAAGACTTGTCTGGGTTCTTTGTGATCAGTTCTTCACTTTTCAGAATCATGTGTTTGCTGTTCAAGCCCTGAGTTCGAATAGTTGCGGTTATCCATCTAATTGGGAAGGTCAATGTCAGACTACTATAAAATAATCTTATTATGGGTGACTGTCAGTTATTTTTTTCTCTCTCACCAGAATTTTGAAATGCGCAAAATTAGTGTCAGTAATTTCAAAATATTTCATGTCTTGTGCTGATTATACACTGCACAAATAATGCTGACCTTTTGGATGACACATACTGTCATGTCAACTAATTTAACTCTAGATAATACTTCACTCTGACTTAGAGGAATATTTCAGGTTACTAAATTGTGTAAATATGCACAGTACAGACGTGTTAGATGTCATTCTCCTTGCTCTGATCACAAATTAAGATTGCATATATAGTTATATCAGATATTACGCTCCGTGATGACCAAGTCAGATGCAATCCCACTTTGATTGGTATTTACTTGTGAAAAGGGGGCCAACAGACGTTACTGGTATTTTAATTTTTAATGTGTTGTCTTCCTTGGCTGGTCCAGGAGAAGTACGACGAGGAGATCGAGGTGTACCGGCACCACCTGGAGCAGACTTACAAGCTCTGTCGGCCCTGTCAGACTGCCGTGGAGTACTACATCAAGCACCAGAACCGGCAGCTACGCGCGCTGCTCTTTAGCCACCAGCTGCGGCGTGGTCGCGATGCTCAGCTGGGCTGCGTGCAGGTGAGGTTGCCCTGGAGGCCCGCCTCCTAAAGGCTCCACCACCCAAAGGCTCCGCCCTCAGTCTTCAGCCTTGCATGCATGTGCATCTCATAGGAGATCAAGACAGGATGTGCAAGGGTTGCTGACTGTGCAAAGACAGGCTTTCTGTTCTGTGCAAAACCAAATTTACTTTTGTATAGTTTACATTGGTAGATTTATTTACATTGTCAGTTTTACAAATTTCACGTTAAAAACAACTGGAATGTCACTGGAAGAAATTAGCAGTATCGCAGGATAGAGGACCAGTTGCCTAATAGAGGCATACCTGTATAGACATGTATATCTGTGTAAGTGGACTGTGAAATGCATATATATTTGAATGATTGATAGATATTGGTTCTTTGGCATCCCATACCAAGATATTCAATACTGTTTGTATGTGCTTCTGGTTCACTTGGTATTAATAGGGACACCATTATGCATAGGCGGGAGAGTGAATTTGGTCTCCTATCCTTCTCCTGTGCAGGCCTCCCACTCCATCTCGCCACCAGCACGGGTGATCCTCCTTCGCTTCCTGGCCTTCCTTACCTGTGTGTTCCTGGTGCTGATTGCACTGTATGGGCGACGCCCGTTTCTAGCCCCTGCAAGCCCCTTGCAGACACAGAGTGGGGGTGTGATCTCACCTGAATCCAGCCCTCTCCGCGAGAATGTGTCGGACCCCAGCAGCAGCGAGTTGGGGGGGGTGTGGCGTGAGCTACTCAGCCTCGTGCCAGGTGATGCCCTGGAGAAGGCCCAGGTAGCCTGGGACTATGGCAACGACCATCAGATGGTGCTGGTCTTCCTGGGCCTGCTGACCTGTGTCAGTAGCATTTTCCTCGCCGGCCTCATCAGGTGACACACTTCTCCCTATAAGAATACAGATCCATAAGTAATATGTAAGATTCTACTATGCAGATAAAGGTACAAGGGAACTTGATCTTGAAGCTACAAGGGAAATTAATCATAAAAAGGCCATTGATGTGATCCTCTTAGATTTCCAGAAGGCCTTTGTCTGGCTCCTGCTTAAGCTCAAAGCAACAAGGATTTCAGGAACTGTAGTAGCTTGGATTGAAAACTGGTTCACACATAGGAAGCAGCAGGTTCAAGGCACAATGTGGTAGTGGGCCTTCATTCATAGTCGGGGTACCGCAGGGTTCAATTTTAGGACCACTATTGTTCCTGATTTACATAAATGATATTGGCACCAAAATGTACAGTAAATTGGCTACATTTGTAGACCACAACAAGTTGAGTGGTGTAGCAGATACTAAACTAGTGGCACAAAGGCTACAGTGGGATCTTGATTTAATTAGTGACTGGGCTGATACCTGGCAGATGAAATTTAATGTAAACAAATGTAAGGAAATCCATGCAAGGAGCAGGAATATATAGATATTTTGTGCGTTCCTCTGAAATAAAGGAAGCTGATTGTGAGAAAGACCTCGGTGTGTATGTTGATGCTTCCATGTCCCACTCGCCAGTGTGGGGAAGCAATTAAAAAGGCCAGTAGGATGTTGGGTTACATCTCTAGGTGTGTGGAGTTTACATCAAGGGAGGTTATGCTACGATTATACAATTCCTTGCCAGGACTACACCTAGAATATTGTGTGCAGGTTTGGTCACCATACCTTAAGGACATTGCTGCCTTGGAAAGGGCTCATTGTAGGGATACAAAGATGATTCCCGGTCTTAAAGGAATGTCGTATGAGGAGAGGTTAGCTGAGTTGAGTCTGTTCAGCCTTGAGTAAAGGAGAATAAGGGGGGACATGATCCAGGTATATAAGATTCTAACAGGTCTTGATGCTGTTCAGCCAAATGGCTACTTCAATACAGGAACTCGTGGCCATAGGCAGAAATTAGCTGGAAAACATTTTAAACTGGATTTGAGAAAGCACTAATTTACACAGCGTGTAGTTAGAATATGGAATAGTTTTCCTGTTAGTGTAGTGCAAGCTCAAACCTTGGGTTCCTTTAAATCGGAGCTAGATAAGATTTTAACAATTTTTATGCTATTAGCTGAGTTTTCCCCAAACAAGCTTCATGGGCTGAATGGCCTCCTCTCGTTTGTAAATTTGTATTCTTATGTAATGTTTCCACTGTGAATGCTTAGGCTTATAGTTCTGATCTTGCTGTGGCTAATACCAAAAAATTAAGGCTGAGATTTCTACCTTTGCTCTGCATATAATTTTGTTTTTCTGTTGCGTATCAATATAATTACATGTAATTTGTTTTCGCTGCTGAAGGCTGCGGCGTATTGATGCTATGGCCTCACTGCTGTGGTTCCTGGTCCTGAGCCTGTACCTGCTGGAGAGCTACCTGCAGCCAGACACCCCGGGTTGGCTTGACACGGTCAAGCTGAGCACCACAGCCCTCTGCTGCCTGGTGGGCTTCGCAGCCGCCGTGGCCACGCGCAAGGCTGCCAGCCAGAGGAGAGCCAGGGCTCGAAGGTCAGAATTCGAACAGTGACACTTAAATACCATGCAGAAGGGAAGGAGACTGTGTGGCCTAGGATTTTGTGTGTTGTTTTTGTGTGTATGGGTTTTTTTCTCTCTCTCAATGATATTTGAGTGTTTCTCTGCTTCCCCCAAGAGTGCTTCTCTGGCTTCCCCAATCTCCCCCTTTGCTTGTATTAACAAAATAATCTGTGCATATATTTTTTTGATCAGTTATAAGTTATAATCATTAGTTTAAATGTTTGTAGTGCCATATAACACGTCCTATCACTGAATACATTTTTAACACTGGATTATGTATCTTTAGGAAATGTTTTCAGTTTCCACATGGTCTGGCTGTACTAGCAGTAATCAGTAGTATGTTGAAGTGACATGCAATGTCACAGTTAAAAAATTAACAGTTAAAAAAAAAAAAAACGCAGTAAATTATATCATTGCCGTAACACTGAGAATGAGCATTTGTCTGTATACCACTTCACTGACCAGCTGAAATGCTGCACAAGCCTAAGTCTTTGTACTACCTGTTTAGTATTATTTTTAGACTTAAAGAGCACATTTCAGTTTTTCAATATCAGATACTTCTTGATTTGTTAGTTGTGAATTTTTAAAAATGCTTCCTTTCACTGTAATCTATAGATATAGTCCAGTCAAATTAGAGGAATGTGTCGGAATGAAAGTTTTATACTTAGAAAGAAGTTTGAAAGACCTGTTTAAATGGTCCACCAGTGCTGTTGGTTGTTTGTTTCTGGCTGAAGTATGTCCAATGATTATCTTTTACTGTTAGTTCATTGTCTTGGTAGCATGGGTAGTGTAGAGTGTAATGACTTTTCTGGTTCTTACGACATGACTCACTGTAGGTAGCTTGGAACATTTACTAAAGTCAGCTTTTTCTGTTGCATTATAAGACATTACTGTTCCAAATTCTGTGCTTTTTTTTTTAGCTTCTGTTTAGCTTTTAATCCATGGTCAGTCAGTCATGACGATTTTATATGGTTATGTATCTTTCAGTATCCATTATGGATTCACTTGTCCATAATTAAGAAAGTAATTGTTCAGTTTGTCCTGAAAACTAAGCAGTATAATGAAAATGCATACGCTGCCTAGCTATTGGTCTACTATGACTCAGTTTATCTGCGATGCCTGTGACTGTATTTTAAAGGAAACTGAACGAGTGTTGTTTAATTACAGCTTATGCGTGCAATTACCATTCAGCCTGTTTGGGGCAGTTTTAGTGACCAGTGATAGCATTTTGGTGAGGAACAGTGTTTGGTTACTACACTCAATGTGGCAGCTATAATGCATTTATGGTAAAATGTGTACAAGATTTACTCAAAGGGTACTCAAATTTGAATGTGAGTTTAACGACACTACGTGATCTAGAAACAAACCTTTATGACACCCCAGTGTTTTAGCCCTGCTGTTTTTTTGTTGTTTTACATACCTAGAGAGAGAAATATTTAGTAAGTCTTTAGTAGCAAAAAGAAATAACCAATGCTTAACACTAAAAAACACTAATTGTTATACTTTTTAGCTGTGAATAATTGGGCTGATTAATTTTGGATTGACACTACAGTAACATGATAGCACAAGCCCTTCCTTTAATTCAGTTTGGGGGGAGAAAGGCTGTATTTTGTGTGATGGACACATTGTTATATACTGTATTATGTTAGCACAGCAATGGAGCCTGGGTGTTAGGCTCAGCATTCCTGAAGAAGATTCTTTTTACAGAAACACTCTGTGAAGTCATAATGGAAAAACTGTGAGCTTTTGGGGAAAAAAATAACCAAGATCACACTACTTTTTAGTTCTGTCACTGCATGGTGACCTAAATTGTTATAAAATCATGACCTATTCTTATATTTTTATAAGTAGGTTTTTAGGATTAGTTCTGTTTTTGTGTTGTGGCATGTCTGCATGTGAGTATTATAATTTGCAACTGCATGTGCCATTTAAACAGGTTCTGAAACATAGCTGTAGTCTTCTGGGAATTATGTGAATGAGAAAGCTAATGGTCCTTTCCTGGCAAATTCTTAACCCTATGATATGACTGACGTCCTGTCCTAATATTTGACCAGTTTTCTAAACACTCTGAACACTATTTTATTTCCGAACAAATTTGCAAGGAAGAAGTGTTTAGCATTTAATCTGTCAAGTTAAGATTGTGTTTTCTAGGAATGTTATCTTAGAGACTCGTGTATTTCAAATATTGTAGCACTATGATAAATGTGAATTTACATAAACAGTTGACTGTATTGTCTCCTCTGTGTTTTGAATGAAGCTTTGTATTTTGCCAGCGAGGAAACTGACAGTCAGCATTAGTTAGTGAGTGCAATTTCCATATAGTAGTTGGAGACAGATTCCTAAAATCTGAAAGTGTTGTCTGTAGTTCTGTTTTATAGCTTAGTCATTTACCTGGTTTCCATTCGTTGGGATATTCTTACTGTAAAATTCAGCACCCAAAGTTAGAGGAGGCTAGGGAGCTCCACTTACTACTGCCCTCCTATCCAGAAGAGAGCAGCACAGAGTTCTTGTACTGTGTCATTTTCAAAACCCCTGTGAGCTTTGGCTTCATCTCGACTCCAGCTGTATGCCACCTGCCTTTACATGACTTTGTGTGCACTTACGCCATCTTGCTAATACGGCACAATAATTGGTTCTTTGGAGTGTACCAACTGTACATATAATACCAAAAACTGAACTGTTAAACTCTTCAGGTACCTAGGTGTGTTCTGCATGAATATGGATTCGTTTGAGACAGATTAAGGAGAACCATAGGTAATGCCACAGGCTAAAGTTGTTATTCTCAAAGCTTTAAGATATTCTCCAATGTGCCATTTCCATGTATGATTTTACTGTCATTTCTTGTTTAACCATTGGAATATTTAGCATTTTGTATTTTTACAATTTATTTAACTTAATTAAAACACCAAGATCCAGTACCCTCACACTTGTGTATTCTTTTTTTGTTTGGCTAAATGATCGTTCTCATTTTGGAATTTAAAATTTACTAAAATTTTTAAAATGTATGTTTCAGGAAGATTGGACTACTGTTGGAACTGTCTTTTCAGTAAATGTATGAATTACTGGCTAATTTGGGTACTGTATCTTAAATTGTCCTCTTGGACTTTGTCATGTGATGTAATTGTGTAAACAATATATTGTTCCATAACTGTCATTTGAATCAGTTAAATAAACTGTGCAATATTCAAATGTGTGTATGTATGCTATTCTTAAATGGCAGTCAATCCTTGTTACATCACCAGTGCTTTCATCCTGAAGTCATAAGAAACTTTAGTAAAGCTAGATTTTATATGACCTTCAATTCCCATAACTTTGTGATTCAGTTCAGCTGAGTAGAAAGAATTTTAGAGCATCGGTTTTAATTGCAGTGGTACATAAGCACCAGTTTGCTTGTTGATACAAATCTACAGATTGAAGCATGCATGCTTTTGAATCAATGCAAAGTTTTTCTTTTTGAAAGTGTACTGGCCACAATGAAGGGTATGCAGTTGCATCTTGATTCACATGTAATGATTTTCAAACAAAAACACAAAGGTGAGAATATCCTATAACTGCCCACACATTACTTTTTCCTGGCCCACAGCTAAGTGAAGGTCCATGAGAACGTATTTGTTGGATGGTGTGTATATATGTAATATATATGTTTTATTTCAGCTGATGTTAAAGTTTCAGTAAATTTGCTCTTTTATCTTAAGTATATTTTTACCTTCTTAGTTCGGTTTTATCATCAGCTTAAACTTGCTTTCCAAATTCCTGAAATGTTGGTATGTCAGTTAGCCAACTTGAACAGCTGTAAATGAATATGTACTTCTACAGAAACCTTTGCAGGAAGTTACAAGGGGTGTAGTACATTTTTTTATTAGTGAAATTAACTCGTTACTCCTGGAAATTGGTGTAAAAATGAACCAACGTGATAGGTTGCAAAAACCAGCCTTGTGTTAGTGGTATGTATTGGTAGTGGTGATGTTCTTCTGTTAAGCTCCTTGCCGCTGGCTGGGCGTCCGGACTCTCCCCCTGCCTCCTTGCTGTGTAACATGTAACAGCACAGTGTGCTCGCAGGGCTTCAGTCCAGTAACCACTCTGCTCTTCTGTTCTAGGTATCTGTCTGGCAGCTCTTTGGGCTCCTGCTACGACGGGCACATCCCAGTGATGGCATCGGCCCTGTCGGGACCCTCCCCCTCCTTTGCACCCACACCGCCTCCCAATCTGTTGCACTTTCTCAGCCGCCAGCTTTGCCAGCAGCGGGGTCACCGGGCCTCCCCCTCCTCTCTGCCGGGCCGCCTGAGTAGAGCCCTGTCCCTGGGCACTATACCCTCCCTTGCCTGCACGGGTGAGTCTCCGTGATGGCTCCGCCCTCCCTGCTACACTGAAGTATATATCCATGCCAGTCAACCCATTAAGCTAGTGATTGATCATAGCATTAATAACAGAGTGCTTGACCATAGCATTAATTTAAACCTATACCTGATTTAGAGTCGTGACTTAAGCTGACACAGCAAAAATGGTGCAAAAAAGGTTGAGAACTACTGCATTAGGCATCATAGGCAGTCACCTAAAGTGCCGTCTTCTGAGGGGGTGCTGACCTGGCAAACCGCCGGTATGTACCAAGACTGACGGTTAAATAAAAGCTGTCCTCACAAAGCTTAGTCACCCTCTATCAGAACCTTAACATCCACTGGAATGCAGTACTGAAATGACAGAAGGAGCTGACAGAACGATGGTTAGCACCTTGTTGCGTGAATTCCTAGTTAGCATGTTCTGAGGCAATACGCGGGTCTGGTACCAACCTGGGCTAATGGGGACATGTCCTAACCTGAAAGGTGCTGATCACATCAGTGTTAACAAAATGTGCTGTGATTGGCATCTTCTGAAAGTTTGGATCCAGCACTGCGAAAGTGATGTTTGTAGTTGTGCAAAAGAGAATTTGCATGAATAATATAAGGGCTTATGGGCCATTTTTGCATAAGAACCTGCTCCTTTGCTCTAAAGGCATGTGTCACCTCTCCATCAGGGCTGCAGGCCATGAGCCAAGTTTCCTGGGGTGAGGTGAGGTGAGGTTGGGCTGCCTCTCATGTGGAACCATTGCTGAAATGCATTGTGGGAGCTGTGCATGGGCTAGTGGCTTTGCATCTATGGAGAAATGAACTGGCCTGTCAACACTGGCAGTGCCGCACCCAGAAGTGGAATTTAGCCTGCTCAAGTGGTGGGACAGGACATAGGCTCCCTTATTGCTGTCAGGTGGCTGTTTGCTGGTGGCAGATTTTCCTCAGTCAGGACCCAGCTCAGGATGATTATTCATGGTGAGAGAATCAATCCTGTGTGTTGACTTTTTTGTTTCTGAATTCAGAAGACATACAGCCCTGCTCTTTGTTTTGCAAGTTCAGAATTCTATGTGAAAATACACTTAGTTTTGAGTGCTGTTAAATAATAATTGTGACTAATTGTGAATTGGACTAATTGTGAATTCAGGTTTAATTCAAGCCTTAACTAGGTATGACTGGGCTTGTGGCACTTTCAATAAAGCTCAAATGTAGTCTTTAAAGGGGGTGGATATTAAGACACACATAAACACACACATGTATGTGTGTGTGTGTGTGTGTATGTAGATTATATATATATCTACATACACACACACACACATACATACATATACATATATGACAGAGAGAGAAATAGATCCTCCCAGCATTATTATCTCATGGATATAATTTCATAATTTATTTCTTTTTATTAAAAATGTCCTTGTGTAGCTGGGTTTGAATCCCTTAGCTGGCAGAGCAATCATATCCCTGTCAGGCACTTGAGCAAGGTCCTTAATAGAGGTCGACCAATATGGGTTTTTCAATAGCTGATGCCGATATTTAGGAGTCAGGGTCAGCCGATGGCCGATATATGCTGCCGTTTTTTTTTTTTTTTTTTGTGGCCCGTAATCGGACGTTTTCCCCTCTATTTGCATGGTAAAATATCACTAATAATAAGAAACAATACACAGAATTTCTCAACTTAGCATTTATTGCATACTGACTTGGAAATTTAAATATAAACTTAAATAACAAAAACACAATACAACTTGTAAACAATAACTTAAACTTATAAACAATAAAAA
>JAODLD010000075.1:423848-434682 GCA_026781065.1 Mormyrops boulengeri | reverse complement strand
TTTGCGTGTATAGAAATAAAAGCTATTATAAGGACTTTGGGCTTTATTCACTTTTTTATACACACTGCTATTATTCTAAATACAACTGTATGTGCTTTTGCCTGTGTATCCCAAACATTATATTTATTGTTTGGTTAAAACCTTCCTCCGTTAAGCAAAATGTGCCATCATGATATCAATTATTTTGGCCTAGCCTAGCATCCATCCTGATCACTAACGTTTCAAGTGAAGTAGCCTAGACGAAATGAATCACCTCATGTTTACAAATTGGTTTTATGAGAGGACAGTCAGAAATAATACGAGATGCCATTTTTAGATGCCATGACAGAGGCATGTGCAGCGGTCACAGAAGCAGAATGCCATTGCTGGATCAGACATGCTCGGAGGTTTTTCCCACGTTGCATTGGTAGGTACAACATTGTTTGCAATGATGATGAAAACATGTGGCCTGATATCAGAGATTGAAGAGATCAGGCAAAGTAAATCACATGCCATTTTTTTATATCACATTACAGAATTTCTCTCTATCTCCGTTTGCATTCACGCCCAATAAAACTACTGTGCCTGGAGTGAAGACATGTTTCCTCATTGTTATGTTTGTTGCTCCCTCTGTTTGTGTACAGATGATTTTACTGCAGTGAGTGAGTGTTTTGTCTGAGAGTGTTCACTGATTGCTTGTATGTGTTTACTGTTAGACTGATGTGTGTTACTGTTTGAGTGAGTTAGGGTTACAATTTTGCAGCATGGATTTATTGTTTTGATTGACATAGAGGGTTGTGCTGGGAAGATTGGGGAGTTTTACCAGATCTGTTAGTGTTATGCAGGCTGCTCTGGCTGATTTGAGAATGTGGTTATTGTTTTGGATAGAGTATTTAAGCACCTGAGGAACTGTAGGGTGGTACAGTGGCGCAATGGTTACTGCCTCACAGCAAGAAGGTCCTGGGTTCGATCCCCGGGCCGGGCGTAGCACCTTTCTGTGTGGAGTTTGCACGCTTACCCCGTGTTTGCGTGGGTTTCCACCGAGGGCTCCGGTTTTCTTCCTTGGTCCAAAAGTGTGCAGAGCAGGTTCATTGGCAAGTCTGAATTGGCCCTGCGGTGTGTTGGTTCCTGCCTCTGTGCCCCCTTGTTCCTGGGATGGGCTCTGGTGACCCCAGTTGGGATTAAGTGGTTACTGTGATGGATGGATGAAAAACTTTAAGTACAGTTTCAATGGTTGTCAGGCTTCTGACTATAAAGCCATTTCCCAAATAAGATTCAGATTTTTTTCTTTGTTCCTAAACATTCATCTTCTGCACCACGTAAATGATCTGACCCTGCATTCAGACCCAAAGCTTCATTCTCAACTGTATATACAGTACTATTCAAAAGTCTGGACATAATTACCCATATAAAGATTCATTTGTACTGTTCTCTACATTATAGAATAATTATATAGACATCATAACTATAAAATAACATATATGGCACAGTGTTGTATAGTAATGAAGTAATAATACTTCACTACTGTACTCAAGTTTTGGGCTTATCTATACTTGAGTTTTTATTTTGTCAACTTTCACTTTTACTTCACTACATTTCCTAATTTAATTGCATACTTTTACTCCGATACATTTTCAGCGTGGAGTGTCATTACAGCGTGAAGTTACAAAAATCAAATTTCAGATCTGAAAAATCAGATTTGGTGTTTTCTCTGCTGCTCTTAGTTTAGGTGACTGCAACAAAAGCTTGAGGAAGTTGACTTGTCATTTGTAAAGTCGCTACTAACGCTTTATCAAAGAAGGGACAAGGCCCAATGTGGCAGCAACTCTTTGCTTTATTTCTTTCTGCCCTCTTCCGACGACTTCCTTGTCGTAACACCATGTGACGTCCGGCGAACTCTATTTGTCGCAACACACTCTCACATTACATCTCCCCCTTTTGAAGAAATGTTTGGAAACACAAAGATTCAGTGTAAATAACAACTCTTAATTTCTATGAACAAGTATTAACCCATCATTAGGCATCTTTCAAACAAATAAACAGAACATTGCACCGTCCAACGTCCACATTGCTTTCAAATAACTAGTTCTGTTTTCTTGTCAGCAATCAGAACCAAACAAAAGCAATGCAATCACAAATCGAGTTTCTTGACAGGTTTAACAAACCTCCCAGACCTGGTTTGAAACAGTCCATCGGGTGTCACTGTTGCACCAGTGGGAGAATTACTGTCTGATCTCGCCAAAGTACCAGGTGTATTCGCTTGTGTGGCAGGTTTGTCCAGTGATCCTACATCTGGCAGTGCCTGGAGGTGGCAATGGGTTCGCCATAGCAGGGCTCCTTGCTCTGTCTCGATGAGATATGATCTCTCTGTCATGCTCTCACCTACCACTGTAGCTGGTGCAGACCAAATCTTCTGATTGTCCAGTCTGGTGAGAACAGGAGTCCCTTGCTTTAGCGGTATGAGCTGTTTCACACCCTGCCTCGTGTTGTAATGGAACGCCTGCTTACCCTTCTCCACAGCATCCTTAGCTCATATCTGCTGTCGGTTTGGCCATTTTGGTTGCAGGTTCTTAGGCAGGATAAGAAGGTAAGCTTGTTCTAATCTTCCGTCCCATTAGTAGTTCGGCCAGGCTGACACCAGTGCTGCTATGCGGTGAGGATCTGTAGATCATACGAGCCAATAGTGGATCTTTCTGGCTCATAGTTCTTTTAGCTGTCTGCACTGCACATTCCGCATGTCCGTTGCCCTGAGGGTTATGGGGACTAGAGGTGACATGTCTGAAGTCCATCTCACGAGCAAAATCTCTGAAAGCATCACTGCTGAACTGCGGTCCGTTGTCACTGACAACCTCTTCTGGAATACCATATCGAGCAAATGTGGCTTTCAGTTTTAACATGACCTGCGCACTTGTAGTGGTTGGCATGTATAGAATCTCCAAAAATCTGGAGTAATAATCCGAGACGATGAGGAAATTCTTCTTTTCCCATTCACACAGATCAATGCAAATTTTCTTCCATGGCCTGTCAGGAAGCGGAGTTGGCAAGAGAGGTTCTCTGTTCTGTGTAAAATGAACTTGAGGAAGCACTTCTTCACACAGCGTGTAGTTGGAGTATGGAATAGTTTTCCTGCTAGTGTAGTGCAAGCTAAAACCTTGGGTTCCTTTAAATCTGAGCTAGATAAGATTTGAACAACTCTGGGCTATTAGTTAGGTTTTCCCCAAACGAGCTTGATGGGCCGAATAGCCTCCTCTCGTTTGCAAATTTCTTATGTTCTTATGTTCTGTGCTCTCCTGTGTTCCTGACAGTAGATACAGTTCTCCACCTTTCATGAAATCTCAACAGCTAGGCCTGGCCACCACACTGAAGTGTTCGCCCTCAGCCTGCATTTTTTAAGTCCTTGATGACCATCATGTATTCGTTCTAACATTTCTGGCCTCATTGACTGTGGAATCACTATCCTGCTGCCTCTGAGTACCAACCCATCATGCACAGACAGTTCATTTCTCACTGAAAATAGTCTTTAACACAATTGTGTATGTGTTTTAGGTGTTCAGGCCACCCGTTCCTAATGTACCTGATTACTGCTTGAAGTTGCTCATCAGCAGCTGTTTCTGCTCCGATGGCATTCGTTTTCCTTGGTGATGCTGGGATGCTACTCATCACTGCTGCAACATAGCATTCAACATCAGTGTGGCTATCTTTGCTGTGTTCCGTACCTTGTTGTGGGCTCCTGGACAGCGTGTCTGCCACAGTCAGTGTTTTCTCCGGAGCATACTCAGCCTCCAGGTTGAACATCATCAGGCACATGAGGAGTCTCTGACAGCAAACTGGTGTGTTGTCGAGGTTTCTGGAGTTCATCAGTGGAATGAGGGGTTTGTGGTTGGTGATCAGTTTGAACATGGGCAGGCCATATAGGTACTTTTCAAGTTTCTCACAGGCCCACACTGAGGCCAAACATTCCTTTTCAATTTGTGCGTACTTTTTTTCTGCATCACTCAGTCATCTCGAACAGAACGCAACGGGTCTCCAGTCTTCACCATGGAGCTGTAGCAGAACACCCCCAATCCCATGGCTACTTGCGTCAGCCAAGACCACCGTACTTCTGTTAGCATCATAATACACCAAAGTAAGTGATGTGGTGAAAAGCTCTTTGATTCTGTTGAAGGCCTCTTGCTGTGCAGGACCCCACATCCAAACTGATGTTGACCTCAGCAGGTCGTATAGAGGCTGACCCACTGTAGCGAGGTCAGGAATATATTTCCCCAGGTAGTTGATCATGCCAAGGGCTCTCCTTAGCTCCTGAACATTTGCAGGTGGGGTGAGCTTATCAATCACTGGCACTTTGTCTGGGTCAGGTCGCACACCATCTTTGTTGATCACCTGGCCTAAGAACCGCAACTCTGTCTTTCTCAGCACACACTTGTCTGTGTTTAACTTGAAGCCATTTGACTCTAGACATTCCATGACTTTCTGCAGTCGCTTGTCATGCTCACCCAGATCCTTGCCATGGATAATGATGTCATCCATATAGACTGCTACTCCCTGCAGCCCATCCAGAGTCTCCACCATCTTTCTTTGGAATATTTCTGGGGCACTGGTGATCCCGAACGGAAGACGTTTGAAGGAGTATCTTCTGTAAGGTGTTATGAAGGTAGTCAATCTCTGGCTTTCTTTATCCAGAGGGATTTGCCAAAATCCTGAAGCTGCGTCCAAAGAAGAGAAAACTGTGGAGCCACTCAGCTGAGCTATCATCTCCTCTGATGTTGGTAAAATAAATCTCTCTAGTTTAACAGCTTTATGCAGTCACTTCAAATCTACGCAAATGCGTGCCTTTCCATTCTTTTTCAGGACTGGCACCATCAGTGTGCACCACTCAGAAGGATCTTTCACAACTTCTATGATATCCTTTGCCTCCATCCGGTCCAGCTCTTCTTTCACTGCCTTTAGCATAGGTATGGGAACTCGGCGTGCTGTTGACACTGCATAGGGTTGGGCATTGTCCTGCAGTGCAATTTTTACCGGCTGAGTTTTCAGAAGGCCAAACTCTTGTTTGTTGGCTCTTATTTCCCCCACTCGCTTGATTAGCCCCATTGCTAAAGACGCAGGCCGGTTGAGCAAGTTATTCACATTTTCACCTCGTAATACATAAAGCCTGACTGTGTATGTTTTGTCCTTGTATGCAGTCTGAGTGATGAATTGTCCTAAACAGTTCAAAGCACCTCCCGGACCACTCAGCACTTTCTTTTCCTTGATGCAATAGCATTATACACAGTCTCACTCAATACACTGCAATCAGCCCCAGAATCTATTTTATACTTAATTGGCTTATTTTCAATATCCAAAATGAGTGTCCAGTCGTCATCATTCTGTGATGCGCTTTTAACTGAGCCGAGGTAATAATGTTCGTTTTGTTCTACATTCTGTTACTTCACTCACCAGCTTGCTTTTGCATACTCTCTCCCATTGCCCCCTTTTTCCACATCTGTTGCACGTTGTTTGTCTTGCTGGACACTTGTGCCGCTGGACATGTTGTTTTGCCGCATCGTCTGCTTTTTCTGCGGTCGTAGTCTTTGCGTTTCTCGCTTTGGTACCATCTGCGTTCTTTAATCTGAGCGCTGTTGTCGTGTTTCTGTCTAACTTCTTGCACGGCACCAGCTCGTTCTCCTTGCTGGTTAACTTGCACTTTTACCTCCTCCGACTGCCGCACCTCTTGTATTGTCATCTCAAGAATGAGTTTCGGAATTAGCTGCAGCTTCTGTGATAATTCTTTGTCCAAGATACCCACCACTATCCGGTCTCTAATGTGTTCATCCCGTTTTGCACCAATGTCACAATGTTCGGATAATTCGTATAGTGCGCGGATGAATGTCTCTGCATGCTCACCTGTATGCTGCACTCTCTGGTTGAAGCAGGCTCGTTCGTGGATAACGTTGCGTCTCGGAACAAAATAGGCATCAAACTTTGCCATTACATCTTCAAACCGGTCCTCGCCTTCCCCCGCTGCAAAGGTGAAAGAACTCAGGATATTTTCCGCCTCTTTACCGAGTGCATACACCAGCGTGCTTACTTGGACCGGACCTTCCTTTTTGTCCAACTTAGTGGTAATCCAATAGCAAGAGAATCTTTTCTTCCAATTGGGCCATTCCGCTGGTTTCTCAAACAAAAACTCTCCGGTGGCTGAAACTTTGCCATTCTCGACCGCTTCTGACACCATGTAAAGTCGCTACTAATGCTTTATCAAAGAAGGGATGAGGCCCAATGTGGCAGCAACTCTTTGCTTTATTTCTTTCTGCCCTCTTCTGACGACTTCCTTGTCATAACACCATGTGACGTCCGGCGAACTCTATTTGTCGCAACACACTCTCACATTACATCATTGTTCTATGAATCACATAACGCGACGTGCACACGCATCACTCCACACTCAACTTGTCGGCTATCTGTTGATGTGAGTGTCAAAGCAGTCATGGAGGAAGAAATAGCGGAAGCAGCGTCGGCTACAAACGACAGAGAAGATGAGCAGCACCCCAGCACCTACTTAATTAAACACAATGTTTTCTTACGTAGGTGGGAAAGATTCATCCTATCGGATGAAATGCCTCTTGTGCCTGCCTAAAGACATCGAAATTTTGGCTTTTAAAAACTCCACGTCAAATTTAAAGAAGCCCATTGAGATAAGGTGAATTAATGGAAAACACCAGTGAAATAACTTCAGTTATCACGATTAGCCTGGATAAAAGCTTAGGGTGAGCTTTGTGTCTGACGTTAGGTTAACGTTTTCTTCTCTTGGTGATAGGCTGGTTACTGTAGGACATTTGAATCACTAATATTAACTTGGACTTTGTAAAACTTAGGTTAAAAATGAACATTGAAATACTTATTTAAGCTGTAAAACAAGGTTTTGTGACTGAGATTATGAACCCCATGCTGCTAATATGACAAAGTGTTTTCAGAAATGGTTTAAAATACGTTAATATTAACCTGTACTTCTTTTTTAACAATAGCCTACTCCTGTTTAGGTTTTTAAAGCCCTGTTTTTGCCTGTGTGATGTAGGCAAAATTTTTCTTTACAATGCTTTAAAATGCTGAGTAAACGTTTTGATATTAAAAGCTTAGACAGCGTTGTTATTAACATTTACTTGCACTTGTACTTTCATTACTCAAGTACAGTTAGTTATAGATTATTTAAAATACTTAAGTACAGTAAATACTAGATACTTTTACTTGAGTGGAATTATAGTTGGTGACTTGAACTTTTATCAAAGTAAATTTTTGGGAGGGTATCTGTACTTATACTTAAGTGTGACTTTTGGGTACTTTATACAAGACCGATATGGAATTATGTGCTGACCAAAATAGTATTAAACAAAAAAAATTAATTTGTTGTTGCAGCTCTGGGGGTTGGGACTCAGAAAGTTGCCAGTTCACAATCCTGGATCGGCAGAGAGATCCCACCATTGGGCCCTTAAGCAAGGCCCTTAATCCGAATTACTTTGGCTGTTAAAAAATTCAAAGTATTGTACAAAACAGCACTACCCTTAGGTTGGTAGAAGGAACTTCAGTGAAGCAAAACATTTTCTGCCAAGTTCATAGACTTAATTGTTGTTGGATGTTATAGAATATGACCCAGTAAATCATGTTTCACCTGTGGTCTTTCCAGTGATGTGCAATCTTGCACACAGATGACTGACACACATTTAACCATTCAGATCCTGAGTTCAGCCATCAGGCAAAATAAACTCAGTTTTTCATCAATATTCCTTCTTGCTTTTGTGAACAAAAACATTGTTCTTGTTTTCTTAACAAAATAAACATGTCATGCAAAGAAATGTTTTAAGAAATGTGATGATTCAAGTTCACACCTGTCTTGTATATTATGCAATTAAATAAAATGCTGTTTCACATATTGAAACGAATTTGAACACAATTTTTCTGTATTTTCAGACCATGCAATCAACCCCCCCTCCCCCCCGCAATCAAATTTCGTTGTGGATCCAGGAAGCTGGGGGAGGGGATGATCCTCTTATTTCTTGAGATCCAAGTGGTGATGGCTTGATTGATAAAGGCAGAAGAAATATTTTTATATTTTCTATAATATTTATTGCAACGTTTATAAAATACTGGGGGCAGTCTAGAGTTTGCTTCACTTAAACTTTTGGACAGCAGCCACCTCCACTGTTGTACTCATATTTGTGCAAATGGCAAATCATCATAAAAAAAAAACAGTCTGCTGGTGGACACAGTGGAGTGACATGTGTTTATGTAGTACCTGCTTTATTCACCCACGCAACACTTATAGTTTATCTTCAGACTTCTCTTCGGAATAAATAATTATCCATACTGAATATACAACAACATATGATTAGTCATATGATTAATTACCAAGTTGTGCAATTAATTGCAATAAAAGAAACCAATGAAAAAGCTACTATGCTATCATATAGTTGGTATATAGCTGGGCTGTAACTAAAGAAATGTTTACAGCACAAATGCATATTGTTGTTTAAATGCTATTCATGCAGAAAAATCATCCTCACTTTAGTACTGAAAGACATGACCTAGATATAAATCATTCCTACTATTCAGGTTTGCTTGCATTCAATAGTTCATTGACCAATTCAGTTGTAGATAATGCAAATAAGTCCACATATTCTGAGCATTAGAGTTATGGCTATGAATCTTCCTTGCACTTCCGCATGTGCTCTTTTTCTTAGAGTGATCATACTATACTCCAGGGCCCCATGGCACTGGTCAACTTGAATGGCAGATAGCAGCACTCCTTTAATGCACCATCCTTATAAAGGGCTCTTTGTTACTGCAGGCTAAGGTCACCTCTGCTGTCAATCTCCTAATATACATCCACATTCTGCCCTTTTCTTGTTAGTTAAAAGTACAGAGGCATTTGATTATTCATGGGGCAAATGCATAAAGGGACAATTTGCATTGATTTTACCCATCTATAAATGGAGTCATTTTTTGCAGGGAAGCTGGTAGGCATTGCACAATTCACTAACAAAGCAAACAAAAAAGAACAGATCAATGACATCTTTACTATGGCCTTCATGAAGAAAATCTTCAACTAGCTTCCTTCCTACAACATCAGTGTTGAGGATCTCCCACTTAGTTTCCATGGCTTGTGTGTCCATTCCATTGGAATGTTGGCAGTTTTATTTTAACAAATGATGGGAAAAACCATTTTAACAATTTCACTTTTAAACCCACAATGAAAATAACCCTGAAAAGATTTCTTTAATAAAACTAAAAAGATTCAGTGTATGAAAGTAAGTGACAAATGCCTACTTTTCTGGTTGTTTTTATCTTTTTTATTTTAGAAATTACATTAGACACACGTGATGGAGCGTGAGAAAGATTCTGTTTTCTTTTCACCCATGTTTGGTTGGATGAAATGGGATTAGACACAAATTTAAACTTCACCACAAAAGAAGCAAAACTACATTTTTAGATCTTAGGTTAGGTCTTTGCTTTGGGTATTGTTACATTTAAATACCAGATTATTCTTGATTTCTTGGTAAGTCTACTTAAACAAAATATTTAAACAAAACCTTTTAATTAGTACTCCTCAAAAATTTGTACTTATTACTTAGCAAAAAATTATATGCAATGAAGGTTAAAAATAATTATTTACTTCTTGGATAATATAATATAATATAATTTCTAAAATGAAAGACTTTTTTCCATTTATTAATTCCCCCTGAGACCTAAAATACATAATTATCATTGTATTTTATGGGTGGCACAACAAAACATGTAAAACATAATATGACAAAGTGTCAGAGCTTGACCTGTTTATTTACCTGTTTATTTATTCATTTATTTGTCTGTTTGTTTTTATTTTATTTGATTTGACTTAATGTAGAGACTGGACACAATGATGACATTTGATTCTGAAAAGGTTCAGGAAAAAGTGCTTGTTTTTTATGCTCAATGTCACTTAATTATATAAGGTATTTTATATATTATGCAATTCTTTGTTCCTGAACAGTATATATTTTCTTTAATATTTTTAAGTATTTAAAAAAATTCTCAATTAATACATTTTCACACGTTTGCCATGTTTTGAACATTTATACATGTTTTTTAAGTAGGTTTTTTAGTAAGTAATGATTTTATTTGGGAATACTCATACCTAGAACATAGGAAATTTACAAACGAGAGGAGGCCATTCGGCCCATCAAGCTCATTTGGGGAGCACTTAACTAATAGCTCAGAGTTGTTAAAATCTTATCTAGCTCTGATTTAAAGGAACCTAGGGTTTTAGCTTGCATTACACTAGCAGGAAGACTATTCCACACTCTAACTACATGCTGTGTAAAGAAGTGTTTTCTGAAATTCAGTTTAAAATATTTTCCCGCTAATTTCCACCTATGGCCACAAGTTCTAGTATTTAAACTAATATTGAAGTAGCCATTTGGCTGTACAGCATCGAGACCTGTTAGAATCCTATATACAGTACCGTGCAGAAGTCTTAGGCAGTAAAAAGAAATGTTTAAAGCTATTTATCTGGATAGTAAGTGCACTTTTGCTCAGAGCAAAAAACACAGTGTAATATTATAACAAATGCAAATTAAGAATAACACAATAAAAACTCATAAGAATTTCTTCAGTTCTCTAGAAATTCGCTGATATCTTGTTGGATGACTAGATGAACACTGCTTCAGTTCCCAAACCTCTCTTCAGGGGCACCCCAGCCATTCCATGATTTCTTAAAATTTCATCACCAGCTCAATTAATTAATTAATTTAATTTGTTTTTAAAAATCACTTTTTTATTGATTAGCTATACAAGGTGTGCTAGTGGTCGAGTTAAGAAACACATGGTTGCTTGAATGCTTGCT
>JAODLD010000075.1:391637-407511 GCA_026781065.1 Mormyrops boulengeri | reverse complement strand
AGGTTCTCCCCAAACGAGCTTGATGGGCCGAATGGCCTCCTCTCGTTTGTAAATTTCTTATGTTCTTATTTTCTTAAGGGGTACAGCTGCTCTCTGTGCAGCATAGCTGTGTTAGTTGAATAGCTAACTTAGCCGGTGTCAAATGTCAGGGCAGGGCAGCGCCAGTCAACACAAAAATAAATAAATCCGGTTATTTATTCATTTAATTATCCATGTTTTGTTTGTTTATTTGCTTATCCCCCCCCCCCCCGCGAAATAAACTCCCGTATTTTGAAACGTATGTGTCTGCGCAGTTTTGACATACTGCTGAGAACATTCAGTAACATTAATATTTTCCAGTGTCTGATATCTAAAAGAAGATAAAAATAGACTCATTGAGGCAGGGCCACTATTATCCACCGCCTGATCTCGTAATAGTGAGATACTAGGTCATAATTAGGAGATAAGGTGTCTATTTTTTTTCTTTTTTGAACGCAATACAATTTGTGAGTAAAGCCCAGCAAACTTTTACACTGCACTGAGCAGCATGCCTGCCACTTGTAGTGACGTGACCCCACCATCCTTATACTAAGACAGGGCTGCCCAATCCTGCCCTTTGAGATATACCACCCTGCAGAGCTTAGGTGCCGCCCTAATGTAACATGCCTGATACGGATAATCAGGCCCTTCTGTACCATCTCAGTATTAGTACCATCTATGTTGAAGCTAAGCTGGCTATAATACTGAGATGCTACTTCCTTTAAATATGACATTATTGAAATACATTTTTTGAGGAGCCTTGTACCACTCCTTCACGCAGATCATTTCAAGTTCCTTGACTAACTTATGATTGCGGTTGTGAACTGCCCCCTTTAAATCAGGTCTGTAGATGGCCATTGCCAAATTTTGGTGGATGTTGTGTTCCTGCAACAATTTCTGTGTTGAGTTTGATTTAAGTTTGGGTTCACTGTCTTACAAATATTGGGCTAAAAATCATTACAGTATGCCATTGATCTTAAAAATCCCCTGCGCTACTAGCGACAAAACAGCCCCAAAGCATCAAGGATCCACCACCACGTTGTATTGTGGACGTCAGCATCTTTTCTTTGAATTCTGTCCTCTTTTGATCTCAAACATGCCAGTGGTGTGCAAAGAGTTCAGCTTTGGTTTCATCTGACCGCAACACACAATTCCAATTGTCGAGCTTAATAACCCCAGGATTCCACTAAACCAGTGTTTCTCAAAGCAGTCCTCAGGGACCCCCTGGGAGTCCACATAAATGTGGACTGTCTGGCAGGGAGTTGGGAGGGAGCAAAACCATAGACCATCTGGGGGTCCCTGAGGACTGGGTTGAGAAACACTGCACTGAACTGTGCAGTTTTGAAACTGCTCTTTCATTGTTACCTCCCACATTGACCACAGAAGAGCAGAAGATTTGACTCACATGTATTATTTTATGCAATAACTTTTGCTCATTTATATGTATGTATGGTATGCAGTAGGCAATTTCTGGGTGGATGAGGGGGATGCCATCCCCAATGTTAGTATGACCTGCCCTGCTAGACCTCTCGTGACCACGCCCATCTCGTTATCCTCGAGTGGATTCCCTGTGTTAACCAGCTGTTTCCTGTTATTATCATTAGTTCTATGTATTTAAGTCCACGTTAGACTATGTTTCCCTAATTCTGTCATTGTATTGTTATGCTGTTTGTTCCTGATGCCCCTTCATCACTCTATTAAACCCCTTTTTGCCCCAGCTGTTACGTCTTTTGCCTGCTTCCCTGGTCCGTGCCATGTACTTCATAACAGAATGACAGAACTCGCAAAGACATCACCTCGGATGGAAGAAGAGGAATATCTCAGCCTCATAGATGAGGTAATTTACTGGCTCACCCAGCCCGAGGTGAAGAAGGACCCCCCCTTGGGCCCCCTAGATTTTGGAACTTACGGAGGAGGCGCGAGTCAACGTGCGGAAGCTAAGGAGCGGCGTAGCAGACACCATGATCCGGCAAGTCCACCTAGATAGTGGACTGCCTCTCCCCCCGCTGTCTGGGCAGCCTGAACTCTACGTCACCCCCGCTGTGTCTAATCAGCGGAAAGGGCGAAGGAAAGGCGAATCCCTCGGAGAATTCCCCACTGGCTGACGCGAGCCCCGCTCGCTTCCCTGTGTCCCTTAAAGGGGCATACCCCACGGTGCTCAACCCCGTGGTGTTCATCGCGCCCGGGTTCCCCACCTCCAGTCCCAGCCAGCTGGCTCCCGAAGTGCCATATCCTGCTGCACCGGCTCCGGAGGCGGGACTCTCGGTAAACTTAATTTCCGTTGCCTCAGACCCGCAGCCTGTGCCTTCGTGGGCACACGTCTGGCCCGGAAAGGTGCCAGGGCTACAGAGGAGGCAATTCCCCAGGTCCCCAAGTTCCCCAAGAAGGGGGCTCCATCTCCAACCCCCGTGGTTCCCATGCCTGGGGCTCGTCTGCCTGCTACGATGCCTGAGGCTTGTCTGCCAGCAGCTACACCTGTGCCCGAGACCCTGGCCTGCCACTTCTTCACCCTCCAGGGGCTTTACTGGCAGGTAATAGGGGAGCCAGCAGTGCAAGCCTCCTCAGGGGCTGCCCTGCTCCTGGAACAGCTGCGGGCGTCACCCTGGCGTCTCCACTCCAGCAGCTGGAAAAGGTTGAGAAGACCTTGAGGAGGCTGCTCTGCGTGAGGACGGAGCAGGCTTCCCCAGCAGGGAACACCATGCCCGCACCAGAGACACAACCTCCTGCAGCGCCCTCCAAGGTTCCAGTATCAGTCCCTGCGCCTCCACCGCCGCCGCCCGAGGTCCCGGCTCCACCCACAGTGACTCCTGATCCGGCGACACCTGCAACGCCCCCCGAGGTTCCTGTGTCAGTGAGTCCTGCAGCACCCCCTGTGATCCCCGTACCGGTGGTGCCTGCAGCGTCCCCCGTGATCCCTGTGCCGGTGGTGCCTGCAGCGTCCCCCGTGATCCCTGTGCCAGCGGTGCCTGCAGCGCCCCCCATGGTTCTAGTACTGACGGTGCCTGCAGTATCCCCTGTGGTTCCAGTGCCGGTGGTTTCTGCAGTGCCCCCCATGGTTCTAGTGCCGGCGGTGGAGGCTGGGCCTCTGGAAGTTCTGGCACCGCCTGTTCTGGCTACGCCCCCGGAGATTCCAGTGCCGCCACCCAAGGTTCCTGGCTCGATGGAGCCTGCACCGCCTCCAGGGGTTCCTGTTCTCCTCCCAGAGGTTCTTGCTCCGCTCCCTGAGGTTTCTGTCCTCGAGGTTTATGCTTCGCCCCCGGTGGCTCCGGTTCCTGTGGCGCCCCTGGAGGTTCCTGTGCCTCCCGTTCCAGCTGCGCCCCCGAAGGTTCCTGGCCCAATGGATCCTGCACTGTCTCCTGAGGTTCCGGTCCCCGAGGTTCCTGCTCATGCCCCCGAGATCCTTGTTCCCGCCTCCAAGGTTCTATCTACGCCTCCAGTGGTTCCTGCTGCACCATCACCCAAGGTTCCTGGCCCAGTGTCTCCTACAGCGCCCTCCTGGTTCCTGCTCTCGCCTCCGAGGTTCCTGCTCTCGCCTCCGAGGTTCCTGTTCCAGCATCCGAGGTTCCTGCTTTCGGCCCCGAGGTTTCAGTTCTGGCGCCCGAGGTTCAAGTCCCACCTCTGGCACTACCATCACTGGGTCCCTAAGCAAGACCTTTAACCCCAACTTGCTCCAGGGGGACTGTCCCTAAATTTAGAGAAAATGTAAGTTGCTCTGGATAAGAGCGTCTGCTAAATGCTGTAAATGTTTTGACAACTGATGCACAAAACTTAAAAACTGATTTAAAACACCCAGTGACTTCACTGCTGGCTGCACTGAGAAGTTACATTATCCTGAGAAACCACAATATTTAATGCTCCACTGGATAGGCATTTAGTTTCATCACAATTCGAAACTTCAAATAAATAAATAATTCCAATGTAGATAGAGCTACTAAGATAATGCAAAAGAAAAGTGTCACCCTAACATAGCTTCTGATAATGAACAAAAATGTTCTCTGATAAAAAAAGTTTGTAATGTTCAACACTCAAGCTTTTGTAATGAATCGACATACTACATTATGGTTGCTTAGCGTCTTAACAAGCAATGGGTTTGATAGCTGTGCTTAAAAGAAAGGGAGTTTAGGCCAGTGAGAGGCAGCCTGACACAAGCCCTGTACTCTGGCCATTCTCCTTTCAGCTGCTGGGACAGAAGCGGTCCACTTAATGACACTCACCAGTTTTGGCTTCCACATTATAAAGGAAGCAATAAAATCATCAAGTGGACAACGCACTGCCTGACACTGTACATGAGAAAAAGGGGTTTTCCGTCCATCAGCAATGGGAATAACAAGAACCAGACAAGAAACACTTTCCTGTCTGTCTTTTTGTTTTATTCTTTTGTACAATTACTTTCAGTGGCTGGAGGCATTTAAATGTCCCACAGCCACATTAGTGGAAGAAAAACAAACAACCCTCTAAATGGTGAGAAAAGAGAAAGAGTCTGTGGCAAGTCTTTGAAAGGCTAGAGGTGCAGTGCAGAGCTTGTGACCTGATAGGGTGGGATGCTTGAGGACTCCCGGGAAGCAATAAGTTTGATAGTTGTGCTTAAAAGAAAGGGAGTTTAGGCCAGTGAGAGGCAAGTGGAAAAAAGTCTCACCAGGAGGGCTCAAGCATCCTTCCCTATCAGGTCACGCTCTATGCGTCTCCAGCCTTTCAAAGGCATGCCACAGACATCAGGATCTCCTTTGTGGAGGCGATAGGACAGAAACTCCTCCCTGCACCCTAAGCATACCAGCATCAGAGATTTGCTGTCACCACTCACGGCCAACTAGAGCCATTTAATGTTATGATGCAGTTTTTTTGCAGAAAATTCCAGAGCAGTGTCTGCCCCTTAGTATAATGGAACGCAGAACCTACAGTATATTTCAAACTTTTTTGCCTAACATTTTGTTTGCCAATTACAACAAAGAGAAAAACATTTCAAACATTTCAAACTTTCAATTTTATAATGAGCTTGTAATGTAATTCAAGTTGCTATAACGAAATTTGAGTTAACATAAAATCAAAAATGATAGTGATTCATTAATTGATGCATTCTGTTTGTGATTTTAGTTGTGCTGTTTAATCAGTCAACTTTCAATAAGCAAAAGTGTTGGATTCAGTTACCTTCAGGATAGGAGTTTAGTACTTCAGTGTCTAATCTCTGTGGGCCTTTATTTTAGAAATTTATATAATAAATTTAATTTAATCACCTATGTGTCATCATGTGAATATTTTATCCTTATAAGTTAAGTTATTCAATAGTCCAAACCTGTGATCATGGTTTCTCCTTTCCCTGCTCTACTCTGTATATCATTGCGTACCACAGAGATAGCAGTTGTACAGTCATGTTTGATGTCCTTGCCACCCACTAAAGCATGGGTGTCAAACTCCAGTCCTGGAGGGCCAAAGCCCTGCACATTTTTGGATTTCCCCTCATTTGTCACACCTGATTCAACTCCTTGTGCTAATTATCACACAACTCTTGAGCTGAATCATTTGTTGTGGAGCAGGGAAAGAGCTAAGCTATACAGGACTCTGGCCCTCCAGGACTGGAGTTCGACACCCCTGCACTAAAGCATTAGAAAGGATAGGTTCTACATGGTAACAGTACAGTGCAGCTTGTCACTGATATATGGTATAGATTCAAAGAAAATAACTTTATTAACAAGGTACGAAACAAGGTACAGTGATACATGCAAAAGGTCATGCACTGAACTGCACACACATGGCCAGGTCTTCTGCTTGTCAGTCATTTCCTCTTTGGTGGGTGGACTTCCAAGCACTCAGAGCTGACAGGAGTTTAAATCCAGATAGCCAGACCACCTGATGAAAGTGTATGACAAATTTCAGTAGTGTACACAAAAAGCTTTCACTTAAAAATATCAATCCTCCCTAATTTTTCGTCTGAAATTTTGTTCAGTGCAAAGAAGCACTCAAAAAAGGGGTCAGAAGAAGTGTAAAGTGTTAAGAGTCAAAATTTAAAACCACTTGGATTAAGGTTCTGGCTCAATACATAGGTTAATGAATGCATTTATTGCCAGACACTGTTGGCTACATGCTCTGGTTTGAATAAAAAATTCTACCAAGAAAAATTTAATTCAGTAAACAGGGAATGAGAAAAACAGTGAGACTCACATGTGGTTACAGCTGTCTTTACAAACCACATACTTTGTTATCTGTGACCAGTTACTTCAGAAGATTTATTATAAGCAGAGACGCTGCCTTCAGTCGTGATTGACAGACCATCACTGCTAGTGTCATTCATAAGAGTGGAAACTAAAGAAGACCTAAATCCCATTAAATCATTGCAAAATATCATTGTCTTGTCTAGCTGTTCAAAAGAGGTAACAAGGACATACCAAGAAAAAAAGATGACGGAAGCAAGAAGATTCTCTAAGGTCCAATTACCCAAAGATTATCTCCTTACACCTCCTCATCACAAGATGAATGAGGTTCATAGTGCATTACTGACAGCTGGGTGCACTGCTATAGGAGCAAGATGGGGATCAGGGCCCAAGGTTAGAGTGTCAGCCACTAAGTGACCCCTGTTGTTAGTGAGGTGACATTATGTAGTGGCGTCACCAATGAGTTCACTAAGACCACTTTAGCCTGGCAGAAGGATGAATGAGAAGGGATGGATTTATTCAATGTTACGTTTGTCTCATTTAGAGCTAAATGTTACATTACTCAGAATGTGTATGATTTAGGGATGAGGCCTGTTTTGCAAGAAAGGTAGATAGAAGGAACAAAGCAAAAAACACAAGCTTACTGTGCTGGTGGCAGTAAATGTTTTTGTTTTTTTTTCATCAGATGAATCGGAAATACACAAAGGGGTTTAAAAGAGACCAAGAAGTCTCAGAATTAGTATTTAACCTTGGTTTAGTACTAAAAATTTTGATTTTCATATATCCCTGTTCAAATAGTTTTATTTATGACAAATATATTTTAAGAGAATTTGAATAGGCAGTTGGATGTAGCCCTGACTCCATGTTTGGAGTTTGCATGTTCTCCCTATGTAGTTGTGTGGTTTCCTCTGAGTTCCCTGGTTTCCCCTCTCAGCCCAAACCATTCTCAGGTGAATTGGAATTGCCAAATTGGCCAGAGCTGTGCATGGTGTGTGTGTCCTGTGATGGGTTATTGCCTTAGATTCTAGGATAGGCTCTGGACCCCTGTGACCCTGCATCGGGCAGGTTGGTATAGATGATGGATGGGTGTATAGACTGTAATAATGATAAGATTGTGCAACAGTGATTAATTCCCTAAGCCTATGTTCTTAAGCAAAGAGACAAGGATTCACTTTGGTTTTTATCCTTATTCACAAAAAGTTTCATTAAAACTAAAACTGAAGTGTCAACTTGTGTTAATTATTTGGAATAAATTTTCAAAAAAATTTATTTAGCAGTGTTTTTCAGTGTGCAAGGGTAATCGTTTGGGTGAATGACAAAAAGGCCTTCACCACCTGAAAAATGTAACCAAAACAATGAAATTGCAGATACAAGTGGCGGAAATGAGCTTCCATCGCAGGGCCTCTGGGCTTGAGGTCAGACATTCAGGAGGAGCTTGAATAGATCTGCTGCTCCTCCACATCAAAAGGAGTGAGTTGATGCGCTTTCCATGAAGGATGCCTCCTGGATGTCTCCCTGGGGAGGTGCTTAGGGCATGTCCAACCAAGAGGAGGAGACCCTGGGGCAAACCCAGGACACACTGGAGAGGGAGGTCTGAGAAAAATAACGTTACACCCGTTATATATATATACTAGTAATAATTTCTTCTGTTCTGCAAAACGTTACTGATATCTAGTTCGATGGCTAGATGAACACCACTTCAGTTCCCAAACCTCTCCTCAAGGGCACCGGAGCCATTCCATGTATTTATTAAATTTCGGCAACAGCTCCCTGAATTAAATAAGCTTTAAAAAGTTACTTTTTAATTGATTAGCTATACAAGGTGTGCTAGTGGTCGAGTTAAGAAACACATGGTTGCTTGAATGCTTGCTGAAAATACAGGGGTGATTTTAACTGAAGTTTTGTAAAGGCTAGCTACCACACTTTGACAGGCAAACTTTCATGGTTCTACACCAGCATGAAGATCATTTAAGCATTGTTTTCTTTGGCTGCCTAAGACTTCTGCACAGTACTGTATATATACCTGGATCATGTCCCCCCTTAACCTCCTTTGGGCGAGGCTGAACACATTCAACTCAGCTAACTTCTCCTCATAAGACATTCCTCTAAGACAAGGAATCATTCTCGTAGCCCTACGTTGAACCTTTTCCAAGGCAACAATGTCCTTTCTAAGGTATGGTGACCAAACTTGCACACAATATTCTAGGTGGGGTCTTACCAAGGAAGGAGTGCAAATAATGGGGTGATTTTAGCTGTAGTTTGAAATGGCTATGCTAATACGCTGTGACAGGGACACTAGCACAGTGGTACCCCAACATCAAGATCATTGAAATATAATTTTCTTTGGCTGCATAATACTTCTGCACAGTACTGTACTGTATGTGTGTGTGTATATATATATGAAATTTTTTCATATGACCAGTATGTGTCATGCACTTACTGCCTAGACATACAGCATGTGTGCTATCAGGGGTATTAGCAGGCAAAATCGTTCTAGTGAACCCATGTCCTGCCCTTTTTATCCTTCTAAAACACTCCACCTCACTTTACAGTTTCAGGATAATTGTTTTATTTACTTCTTATCACACTTAAGAGCTTTATCCATCTCTTAATATTTAATAGCCCACAAATATAAATGTGTGGTACAGTTCTGTTTGTGAGGCGATTTTCCTGGGTTGCTTTAGGCTCCTCTTATGTAAATGATGAACACTGTTCTTGTTCTTTTGATCAATTCCCTCAATGCCCTGTAATATTACTCCTGTAGTACATTAAATGGCATGCAGTAGACTCTTTTAAAGTCATACTATTTTTTTGTTAAAGGACAGCAAAATGTGATTTTCATGGCATGGTTTTGCATTACTGCCATCATTAACCAACAGGGTTCTAACTCCAAGATAAACACAGTGAAAGCAGAGTAACATTACTACTATTATTAGAACATATTACTGAAACTTCAAGAATGATTCACAATTTTTAATCTTTAATTTTTTTACTCCATCGACCCCCGATTGCCTGGCATGGACAGCACCCCACACGCGTTTTGACTTTCTCACAGAAACGGCTCGCTAAATGGCACCTTCGTAATGGACTCCCTCTGTGGTTCATACGCCTTCTGTACCACATCGCGTCAAGTTTTGTCAATACCATTAACATGACAATGACCAAAAAGAATGGGCAGAAAAGATCTTTTTGAATAAATATCGGAAACCATAGAATTCTTTGTTTTGTTGTTAAAAAAAGATGAAATCAAAGATGTGGAATGGTCATTTTATTTATTTATTTATTTATTGAGTGGTGTTAAGTCAATGTCTTATTTACATTCGAAAGGGAGAGGACGTGACTGTGAAGGATGGGAAAGCTCCCCCTCTATTATGCAGGGAGGCAGGTAGCAGAAGACAAGCAAGCCTGCCTGGCCCCCCTGCCAGGTCTCTGTTAACAAGGCCCTAGCTGAACTGGCGAATGGCAACGAGCTTTTAATTGGTGACACATTATATACATTTAATAACCTCTCCGTCTAGCAGTGCTCTCTTTTTTTGTGACTTTGTGTGCCTTCCAAAACTCCACTGTCAGCATAAACCACACCCATTTTAAGAGGTATGTTTATACGAGGAAAAGAATAAAATACCATAATTAGGCCTCAAAGTGAGTGGCATTGCTGAATTATTCATTAGGGGTCCTTAATGTTCCAGTTAAATCAAGGCACCACGTTTTAAAAAGGTTGCCCTTTGTTCTGGGGGCTGAATCCCTGCAAGACAGTTTAAACCGCCAGATAAAAGGCAATCCCTTTTAACCCTATTTAGCTGTGCCCATCAGAGCAGTGTTCCATGCAAGGGAATAGAATTAACAAGTTTTTAATATTCGTATTGGGCAGCTTTTTGGCCTTCCCTCACAGGATGTGCATGTAGTTCTACCCTGGAAAGACAGGCAATAGGAGGACCAGGCACTTCATTACTTCCTCATCTGAGAGATCGTTTTGTAGGTCCTTATTTTTCTGACTTTAAATTTTTCATAATATTTTCTTTCTGGCAAAGTAAAATAGCAAAAATTAAATAGCAAAAATATACTTTTACCCCTACCCTTTGTAGAGTAGAACACATCCATCCATCCATCCATCCATCTGCTTTTCCACTGTGCTGAGGTGGATGATTTAAAAAAAGCATTTTATATTTACATACAAGGATGCATGAGAATTTTTATTATGATCAGGGAAGAAGAAAGAAGTGTGTAAGAAGGGGTAATGAAATACTTAAGGTGGTGAAAGGGGTTTCGGACAAAGGGTTTGTTCAGGCTCTTCATTGTGAGGGAGGCGGTGGGCCCGCATGGCAGTGTGGGAGGCCCATACGGAGAGGGAGCGCATGGGTCTGCTCCACAACTGTGTCCCAGTGCCCCCTGATGTGGAACTCAAAAAGCTTGACCTTCACCCCCCCCCCCCCCCCATTTTATCTCCCCAGCTGCCGTTTGTCAGAACTTGTCTTCCATTTGAAATAACTCCTTCCTCTCCTAAACCCTGGTGCCTGTCCTATATAAGACAGTACATCCTAACCCATATATAAACACATATAAGAGACTACACCCTAACCCATATAAACACATATAAGAGACTACAACCTAACCCATACAATACATATAAGAGACTACACCCTAAGACATATAAACACATATAAGAGACTACAGCCTAACCCATACAACACATATAAGAGACTACACCCTAAGCCATATAAACACATATAAGAGACTACACCCTAACCCATACAACACATATAAGACACTACAAGCCAAGGGTCGGCAACCTGCGGCTCGCAAGCCACATGCGGCTCTTTGATCATGTGACTGCGGCTCTTCTCAGAAACGATAGGCACATTCACATTTTCATGTCTTAACATATAATAATGCTTTCGTAAATATAAATGATTTATTTATGGGTTAATACTATTATTTTTCATTTAGGTATTTCTTTAGCTATATGTGAATGAGGCGGTCCATCGCGCACTTCTGTGATGTCTTAACTGCATAATTGACATCTTCCTCAAAGTCATTCTCTATGACGAAAGTACATAAATGGTGTGCTTTCAGTTTTCTTCAGTACCTGAGACTGGATGTACACTTCAGCGATTATTGGGATTCCCAATTCTTTCATATACTTTTTGTAGTAAATCGTCCCACGCCTTCCCAGGTTTTCGTAAAAATAATATTATATTTTCTCTGATTTACATATTGTAGCCAGCTGAGTTCGGTATGATGACTACATTTGCACTTGTTCGGTCAGTACAGTTACAGTAGGGAAGTGGAGAGTGAAGGGCAGGGGACAGCAGAGCCGAACGAAACGTATCTCAAACCCCCGTCTCTACCCATTTACCCTCTTTGTAAATAGTGGTTCAGACATTTAGGAAAAATGGCTCTTTGCTTTAACAAGGTTGCCGACCCCTGCCCTAACCCATATAAACACATATAAGAGACTACACCCTAACCCATATCAACACATATAAGAGACTACACCCTAACTCATATAAACACATATAAGAGACTACACCCTAACCCATATCAACACATATGAGTCTACACCATAACTCATATAAACACATATAAGAGACTACACCCTAACCCATATCAACACATATGAGTCTATACCCTAACACTAACCCATATACTGTAAGACACTACACCTTAACTCATATAAGACATTACACATTTCTCACTCAGTTTCCCTTGATTTATATCCCAGTCTTATGTTCCTCCCTTTAGGCGCCTCAAAAGCATCATGGATAAATAGGATTCACGGGGATTCACTAGATATTAAGCTGCATCTTTCAATGTTACTACTTAATACTGATAATTATCCACAATGATCTGTTTGATAGTAGAATATTGCACATTTCTGTACACTTAGCATAGTATTAGAATCAGGAAAGTAAGTGTATATTTACTCAAAACACAATTTATCATTAGAGCATATGCAAATTAATAGTAACATAATATAGACTAACAAGAATTTCTTCTGTTCTCCAAATAGGGGAACATTAGTCATTTGATGTATTCATTAAATTTCACCACCGGCTCTCTTAATTAATTAACTTAATATGTTAAATGATGAGATATTGATTAACCAAACACAGAATGCTAATGGTTGAGTTAACAAATGCATGGGTATATTGGCCGCTTGCTGCAAGTACTGAGTTTAGGGGAGGTTTTGAAATGGCTAAGCTGACACACTTAGGCAGACATGATATAATTTTACACCAATATGAAGATCATTTAAGCATTATTTTCTGTGACTGCCTTAGACTTTTGCACAGTACTGTGTAAATATTTGTTACTACGGGCAATAGAGGTAAAAACTATACTATTTTACTATTGATGTTCAGTGTTCTTCACACAAATGGTAATGTAAAAAATGAACAACTGCCAAGACAACAAAGCAACTAAAGTGAATGTATGTAGTAATTTAATTAACCCAAATAGACAAAGTGGCTCAGTGGGTAGGATGCTTGCCTCGTGTATCCATACTGAACAGGTTTTATCTGTCCTGCTTCCCTCCTGCAGCACAAAGACATGTAGTTTGGCTGCTGCACCCCATAGTAAGCATGTCTGTGCAGCTCTGAGTTTAGGCCATAATATAAAAATGAAAAGCTGGTACCCGTCTCTAGCCTCATCAGCCCTCCAATCAGATACTTCCACATAAAGGGGTAGAAAGCGAAATCAGGAACAAAGAAAAGAATGCTCAGTGCTTATATTATTTTCCAAAAGACAGGAGAAGAAGAGTTCTCGATTTGCATTTTTGGAATAAATATCCTGTCCTGCTGAGAAGAGAGTGCTGGTGAACCTGTACTTTGTACTGGTTCACTGCTCTCTGTAGTGTTTTACATTCCTGTGCTGTGCCGTTATCTTAGTAGGATGTTATGCAGCACATGATGATGGTTTCCGTGACATCTGCACCTTTCTCTCTTTCGTGAAATGTTATTTTATTGTAACTCTGGCATAATTTTACTGGTATAATGGGGTGTGTGGCTTAGCAGTTAAGCCTCTGTGATTGGATATGTGTCTGTGCGTCATGGAGAGCAAGTGGGGGGAAGCAAAAAGAGGATTTCCCCACAGGGATCAATAAAGTGTCATTATTATCATTATTATCATTATATACTATTGTTAGTATTATTATGATGATCATTATTATTATATACCATTGTTAGTATTTATATTAGTAGTATCTGTAGAATCTTTTAAGAATTATCCTGAAATCTGCCCCCCTTTTACAGCAGCTATTTTGTGTTAAAAGATGTATCAAGGATAAAACAGTGCAGAGTATTGTGTGAAGACTTTGCTTGTACTCATTTGATTCAGTAGCTCTCTGTGTATATTTTGGAAAGGTTGGGGCATTGTTCTGAATACCCGTCTTAGTGTGTTAGTGACTGGGAGCTGTAGACACTGTAGGAGCTAATAGTCTCAGACTCATGTTCTTTTTTTCATCTCTTTGCTCTCCTCACTTTTATGTGTGAATTTCAGGAAGTGGAGGTGGAGAATAGCTCCCAGGAAAAGTCAATCATCTGGTTTAATGTGCTCACCAGTAGACATGATTATGTTTCCTACATCTGGCAATAACAATTTGCTAAAAAGTCTGAGTAACAACTGAACAAAATGAGGCTATAATAGGAGTTTGTTAGAAGAGAGAGGGTATGAATTTTATACGAGTCTCTAGGCTAGGATCAAAACATTTGGGAGGCATATTCTGGATTCCAGCACAGTGACATTTCTTTTACAGCTTTTCCTGAGAGACCTAATCCTGAGCCTCTTCCCTTTCGGAATTTGCACAGTGACTGTGCCATTTTATGGTTCTGATTGGCTTTAGATCCATTACTCATGGGCATTATAGGCAATATATTGTTAAACATATTAAAATTTGCACATTTAACCAAACCATATAAAGGCTTGCATCGATAATATTTGACTTGCAGGGGCAGCATGGTGGCGCAGTGATTACCATTGTTCCCTCACACTATTGTTGCCTGGAACCAGGGTTTGAGCCTCTGCCATGGCACCATGTTTGGAGTTTACATGTTCTCCCTGTGTCATTGTGGGATTTCCTCCAGGTACTCTGGCTTTCCCTCACAGTTCAAAAACATGCTGAGGTTAATCTGAATTACCAAATTGCCCATAGGTATGCATGTGTGATTGAATGGTGTGTGAGTGTGCACTGTGATGGGTTGGTACCCCATTCTGGGTTGTTCTCTGTCTTGTGCCCATAGGCTCCAGACATAAACCCTGAACAGGATAAGCAACTACAGCAAATCAATGGATTGAGCAATAATAAAGTTACCTACATACTGTACTGTACCTCAAGCCAAAGTAGTGTGTGTGTTTGCTATTATGAACATAAGGATGTAAGAAAGTTACAAATGAAAGGAGGCCATTTAGCCCATTAAACTAATAAATTAAAGTTGGCAGGATATTGTCAAGTTCAGAGCTGAAGGAATCTAGGGTTTTATCTTGCACTACCCCTACGGGCAGACTATTCCATACTCTAATTAATTAGCCAAGTTCTTTCTCAGATCCAAACTAAAATGTTCCCCCCATTAATCTAACCATTGTTTTTAACCTGAGTTTTTAATCTAATAGGCTTTATGGCAGTCCATTGGTAAGCACACATTTGTCCGTAAGTCTGACATTCGTAACCCAAGGTCTGTCCATGTAGTGAAATTCTAACTTGGGTGTTAGCCTACAGGCTCGTAACGTACAGAGAGCAAGAAATGCCAAGAACTAACAACAATGGTGTAACAGCATAGCAAGTAAAATGCTGTAGTATGTACAAAAATGGAACGTGAGGTAAGATGTGGTATCAGTTCTGTGTACTAATGCTCGCAATACCCTTTTTTAGACCTGTCATCCACTGCAAGGAAGCACTAATGTATACAAATGAAACTGATGTCATTGTCATAATGTAAGTTCATCCTAGGACTATTTACCATCATTCTGATTGGTCTAAATGGCCAGCATTCAATAGACTACTGAAATGAGATGACATGAGGTCAAGCCTAAGATGACATCAACTGCTGACCCCTACATGTAAAGAGGAAGTGCCCTTAGTGGAATATACAGACAAAACAGGTAAAAACATGAAATGGAAATGGAAGATAAAAGAAAAGAGAAAGGAGAGAGAGAGTAAAAGAGTGAAAGACAGAGGTTGTGAAACCCTGCAGGAAGGCTGTTTTACTACTTGCTGTTAATAGTGGAGAGACAAAGAAAAAGACCACTTTTACCAGAGGGTTGAAAGAATAAAGAAGATTGGCAGGAAAGACAGCTACGCAGTAAAATATACAGTATCTTTAACTTCCATCGGTCAAATCCACCATGCAGACCTGGTCCACCATTAGGTCTCTTTGTATTACTATTGTTTAAGTATCCATGAATGTTTGAAATATATGGATAATAAATATCAATTAAACACAAGGAACTGATTTACAGTTGGGTACATTTACTGAGTTTTTTCCTGTTTAAACATAAGTTAACAAATTTGTGTAAATAAACAGTATTGTTTAGTTAATCTCCACTAGTTGTCTTAGTCAAATCCAGTAATTATTTTTGTGTGTGTAAATTGGCATCAGATATTATTATGATGCTCAGGAGTCAATAAAAAGTTCAAATTTTTAGTTAAACGAGGTTCAGTAAAATAGTTCCGTCTTAACGCAAGTGTTAATTTAGTGTTTTATTATACTCGGCAC
>JAODLD010000075.1:370685-383941 GCA_026781065.1 Mormyrops boulengeri | reverse complement strand
TGATTGGTTGCTTAGATAATTGCATTAATGAGAAATTGAACAGGTGTTCCTAATAATCCTTTAGGTGAGTGTATATTTGTAATGTACATGATGCACACTAGAAAATAAACACCCAACAAGGATGACTGTACCCACTGTTTTACACAAATATATTACTTTAAAGCAATTACAAGCTGAATTTCAACACTTTAAAAAAAGTCAATGAACAGAGGGCAACAAGAGAGTGTACTATAAGAAGGGATGTTAAGCGTTTTGTTTTTTCTTTAAATCACACACCTTGGCGATTAATGGCATATATCACATGTACATATAATCATCTGTACTCAACAGGGTAAACAAAAGAAAGTGAAGTCTTCATGCTTTTGTGGACAAAATGTAACTGGTGTTTGTCTTTCTGTGGACAAAATGCAGCAAGGCATTACTTGATTTCGTCATTACATAATACTTTTTGTGGCACAGAATATATTTGGTGCATGAAAATTACTGCTGCACCCTTGGCACCCCATACAGCATTGGAACAGTTTACTTCACTTTGGGATAAATGGTTTAAATATGTAACGCCCTATAGGAATGACTTTATTTTTACAAATTAATGCTTATGTTGTAGAGAAGCTTTCTGTTTGTACGTAGTTTCTTTCTAGTTATCTATTTCCCTATGCATGTCTCAAATAAGTACTATTTTGAGATGTGTAGCATATCTGAATATGTGAGATATACAGTATCTAGAATTATTTCTGTGCAAATGTTAATTTGATGTTCAATGTCAATAAAAATTAATGTAAAATAAATAAATGAAGAAATAAATAAATTTATGTGTGCACTTTAAACATTTCAGTTAGCCATAGTGGGCTTTACTAATGAATGCAAAATTCCACCTGCTGTGTCAGCAGGCTGAGTAAATTGCATTCACAGAATTCTGTGGTACTGACATCCAGGGTGTCCCTTGTCTTCTACCCTCTGCTACAGGACCCCCAAGCCCCATACTAATCTTGTGGATGATGGATGGACATTCTAATTACAATTTTTTTAAAAACTGAATATGAGCATCTTTTGCGTGGTTCACAGAGTTGGGATGCTGCGTCTGTGATCAGAAGGACCCAACTTTGTATCCCAGAAGCAGCAGCGACATATCAGAATTGAGTCTTTGTTCAAGGCTCTTAATTCCGACTGCCTCAGGGACTGGCTGACCCTGCTTCCTCAGTTGTACTTCGCTGCTACGTAAATAAATGTAAATGTGCTTGTCTGACGGGCATCATTCAACACGTAATCCTGGTTTACATTGCCATCTTGTGGCCAAAATTCTTAATAGCAGCATATAAATCAATTCCTCTTGCAACCGCTGATCCTGGTCAGGGTCGCAAGGATTTTTTTTACTATTTAATGAATTCCTATTTCGTGGGAAAACAAATAAACCTCACCTGTGTTTTATGCCTTTTATAATTACATATTAAGTGTCAGATTACACTTTGGATTGACAAATGTGATGCAAATCCTGAAAATACATGCAAAACAAAAAACACTGCAAATCTGTTCACAACACAATGGAAGTTTCTGGGGGACAATGAAGAAAGATGGACCATTAGGCCTGGGTGGTGTATCGAATGTTTCTGGCATTTTCAATTGTATTTTTAAAATGAGATATAGGATGACACAATACCAGTTTTATCGAAATACTTATTGTGTGTTTAAATTAGGGCTCTATTTTTTAAATAGAGACCAAATAATATTCCTTCCTGCTTGTAAGCAACGCGAGAGCTGCGACTGTGACATTGCACAGAATCATAGTATTCACAGCTAAAATCAAACCATCCCACACACCTACTTTATTTGAAACAATAGAGATATCTTGTACTTGAGAAAATCACTGTTTTATTAATACTGGACTATTATTTACCACTGAAGAGTGTTTTGGTCATAGTAGTTCTCCCTCCCCATATCACTAAAAGAATTTTCGATTGTCCTTGTGCTACTCCTACTATTGTGACAGCATTGGGATCCCCTTTGTTCTTTCACCATATTACCTTTATTGATATCAAAAAGTCAAAGTAGCTGTCACGCACCCCTCCAATCCCATTTCATTGATTGGACAGCAGGTTTGCTGACTTCATTTAGCTTTTGTTGAAGTCATTAGCCTAGGGGTTCATGCACTTTTTCCAACATACCTGTGAATGTTTGAACAATGTATTCAATACACACAAGAACAATTTAATAATTTGTGTGTTATTACTTAAAAGAAATTGTGTTTGTGCATTGTTGTAACTTAGATTAAGGTCAGATCACACTTGATGACAATTAATGTAGAAAACCAGGTCATTTCCAAGGGTTCACATAATTTTTTATTTCTGCTGGTCACTGTACATGTCAGTGTTTACTTGAAAACTACCTACAACTTAATATAGTTGAGCAGAACCCCCAAATACTTTGTCCCCAAAGTAACTCAATTTGAGGTAAAGTTAAAAAAGACTCCCTGCAGGCATACCAGCACACAGCCTGCCTTGCCTGAATACTGGACACAGCTTTTGCAGAATCCCAGAAAAGACAAAGGGTAATATATGGTACTCTCTGAAATAAAACCCTGGTACTGAGCCTGGTATTGGTAAGGCACTGAGTTTGTTCATTGCCGAACTGTGTGACTACTGCTGGTTTCAGGAATCTTTCCTATTTGATCCTGCTTGTGGATTTTATTATTGTGATTTTGTGTTTGTTTCCTTTTGGATAGTTTCCGACCTTTGCCTGCATTTTGACCATTAATGTCGAGTTAATTAAATCTGCTAACCATGCACTCAGATGAGAGACTGCCCTTTTTTGACACAGACAGTTGACCATAAAGGCAAATAATCCAAATAAAACAGAACAGCGCTTGCAAGAACTAAATATCATTTGCATGTCCGCCTCTAAAATTGAACCCAATAAACATTTTTTTTCCCTTTGAGGTTCATTGTATTAAATTATGTTATGAATGTAATAAAGAAGTTTGAATGAGATATGACTTCAATTATAGGTCTAGCCATGTCTATATCTGTTTACATGGCAACATGTCCCCCCTAATTTTATGTGGGTTTACTCCAGTCCTTACGTTTCTCACACAAGTTATATGTTTTCTTATTTAGCTCTTGCTTTTAAATTGCTTAATGTTTGAATGTGCAGCTTTCTATATGAGACTCTCTCTGCCTGTTAAACTCACATTAGAAATTATGCTTCAAGGCAACTACATTTAAGTAAGTTGAAAACAGTATAAGTAATTGTGCATATGTACATTTTCCAGACAGTCAGCAGCCAGTCATACCAGTGCTTCATGGTGCATTCTCATCTGAGACATGGCTGTCTTCCTCAATCATTCTCTCTGTTCTACTGCGACACCCTTTTCCATTTTCCCATGACGTCACAGCCACAAAGTCTGGAGCCTGACTGAAACACCTCACTTGATCGTGTGACTAACATACAGTCATGAGCCTCAGCTGACTTGTGAGGTAATATGACACCTGGGCAATTCTTGCTTGTTAAGAGACAACATGTGAGGTATGTTATATTGCATTATTTTGTAGACATCGCCTAAACTGAACATAAGGACTTGACTGAAAGCCACACAGCTAATCACCACACAATGAAGATACGTGACTTCCTACCAGCACCTCTCCAGAAAAGACTTCTATTTTAAGGTGCTGTAATGTAACCCCCCTGTCACAGGGCACAATTTACGTGTCGTTGGATATAGCAACTCTATTTATACAGCAGAAGTACTCAGTGTATGACTGGGGGTCTAGAGGCCATCCAGATTATGGCTGCAGGAGAGCCCTACTTGCCCTAAGGTCCTAGAAATTGTGGGAGAGGAGAACCACAACCCCAGAGACAGGTACAACCGCACCCTGGCTTTGGGAGCATGCTGTGTAGGATATATGAAAACAGGTGTTGAGAATAATAATGATTTAACATTTTAGCATTAGGCACTGAATCAAAATGAGATCAGTATTTTACTTCACGACTTTCGTGATTAATTTAAAAATGCATTATGGTAAGAAAAACTCGGTAGGTATCTGGTTGAGATGCTGATACGATAACATACTAGCTCAGTGAATTGTTTCTTGTGTGTTTTACATCCATATTCATTTCATACTCAGTGTGGAAATACTGTGATATTATTCAGCAAGGAGCAGCACAAGTTGTGTAGGTAAAGTTTGAATCATATAATCGGTAGTTTTATCAATATTATTATAAGTAAATTGAGTTAAGCATTAAAAACATTAACATTTCAATATATATTTAAATTCCACACATAAAATTTGTGGAAATGTCAAATGACCTTTACTTCAGTAGCTTCATTTGAAAATTAAAATGTTTAGCTACAGGCTTTTAGTTATCCATGGTTCTGTAGTACATTTACAGTGTATTCTGTTTGTAAAGTGCTTCTTTCCATATCCATATCATTTGTACTCTTGTGAGATCTTGGAGGCAGCAAGCTGTGCTGTCAGAGAAAGTAGGGGAGATGTGATTCTTCTGCAGGAGTTTTTGTAGCTGCAAACAAACCTAAAATATAAAAAACTGGTTTTGTATACCCATTCAGTTGTTTCCATTGATATGATTCTGTTTTGTGTGACTGCATAGGGCTTCTGAAGGAAAAGCACAATATGGAAGAGAGTATTAACATGTAAAATATACAAGATGTGATTGGGGCAGACTGAGGAAATAGAGGCTTTCCATTGAGAGATAAGATTGTTGCTGAAAGTGTGGGAATGCTGTGTTAGTTTCTACAGATGCTGGTGGGATTAATGTATGCCCCCTCATTATGGACGAATTTGACTACAGTGTACATATCTCAGAGCTTGACTGGGATTCCTTTTTCCATGAGTGTGAGGAGTGTGACCTTCTGTCACCAGCGATGGCCAGTTCCGAGGCATCAGGTACAAGCGATGCTGACGATGTTGATAGCTGTCCCTCCGATGGGGACACTGATGTTGACTGCACCATTGACGGTCCCCCAGACTGTGAAGGGTTACTGGTGGAAAATTATATCAGCATGGGTGACCCCAGGGATCCTGAGGACCTCCTTTCCAGCAGTGAAGAGGACAGGCCTTTGGAGGCAGTAAACAGATTCTTTGAGAGGCTAAGAAGTCTGGCAGATCCTGAGGAGTGTCTCACATGCAGACCTGCTGCAGAAGCTACTGGGAGTGGGCAGAAACTGGCTGGGTTCATTGAGAAATATCATGACCATGTTGCACCAAAGGGACCCTTGAAGTCTCAGGAGGACACTAATCAGAGCATGGAAAGCAACAAACCGTTTTCAGAGGACACATCCTTGGCTGGTCGTGAGAGTGATTCGGAGGCCCTCACCAGCAAGTCCATTAGTTTTCCTGTAGAGCTGCTGATCAATGGGAAGAAGGCACTGATGAGGGAGACTGATGGAGAGAGTCTGCTGAAAACTAAAAATAAATTCCCCAAAAGTAGCAAAGTGACTGAATATGTTAACGTACCAACTGAGGGACAATCATTTAACTCCATGCCAGCTACCCACTTATGTTTAGAAGGCCAAGAAAAAACAAGTCCAAGGAAACAAGATGTAAAGGACACACAACTAAGCACTGAGTGTCCCAGTTTTAGTTCACCCAACTCAGAGGAAGGCCAATGGCATATTGCAATGGATGCCAGCAGTTTACAAACCGAAAACTTACTGATTGAAAACAAAAACACAGAGACAGTAAGTAATACCACTAGTAAACACACAGACTGTGACTTTTATATACCTTGTGCAGGTAGGAATTCCACAAATCATGAACCAGGGATCATAGTGTCTAGTGATCGTGTGGCTTCACCCATACATGAAAACCACAGTGTCCCTGAGCTACCATTAACTGAGGACACATCAGTATATCACTCACATATTCATCCAGTATTTCAGAACAATATCCAAGACAGTGGGGAAGCGAGAAATAGGCCTGATTTACAGATGCATTCATGGGAAGACAGAAGAATTAACAATGAAACCGAGCAGGATGAGGCACTTCAGGATAAGTTGCAAATAAACACATTGAAAAAATGCAATGCCACTGAATCCAGGGAAGCTGTAATGGTAATCAACCCAGAGGAATTCAGCTGTCTGGAAAAAGGCAGAGGGAGTCCAAAGGTTGACAAAACACACTATTTACTGATGAATACTCAAGATTCTAGCAAGTTTGACAAAGGAGGTCTGATAAGCAGGACATTTTCTTCAGACCAGAACAATTTGAAAATTATACAGAATACAGAATATCCTTCGTCTCAGAATGGCACATATGGAGTCAAACTAAGAAGGGACAGCTTGTCTGCATCCAAACAAACACAAGTCCATGTAGACCAGACAAAAACAGAATATGAACATAATCTACAGATATATTCACAGGACATGAATCCCAGCACAATAGGTGGAGACTGTCCAGCAGCTGAACAGGATAGCCCACTAAGCAACTATGATGTAAAAATAAAATGTGACATAGGGATTCATCATAGAGATGATATTGAGAGTCTCCAAATGAGTACAGAGTACAATGTACCTGTTTCAGAAAATACCTCACCATTAATTGGTAATAGATTTTTTCCTGAATCTGGAGGACAGTTGAATTTTCCTCAAACAGAAAGCAAGCAAAGCACAGATGGTCAAACTGATGCAGAGACAACAGTATCAAGTAATTTTTGCAAATCTGATTTATCCACAAGTCCACATGAAAGCTTAGACAATATTAAGGGGTCAGAAATGAAAATTGTTCCATGTGCACTTCTGGATCCATATGGCAGCATAACCATTCAGACACACACCCATGAAATTACAGCTGATGACTCTAAGCTCAGCAATGAAATCCGTAAACATAATTCAGTTTGTGCGGGCTCAGATTCATACACAAGTTCAGGTGACCTAAAAATGACATCAGATGAGAAGAGTGTTCCACATGTACTTCCTGACATTGAAAGCAGCAAATACGTTCAAATGGACACCAATGAACATATGGCTCTAAGTGATATGTCTGAGTTTAGTACTGAAAGCAGTAATCATATTCAGGCCCACACATATAAAGGTATATCTCTTACTGACAACTCTGAACTCAATAATGACAGTAGCCCAGAAGTGCAGTTTTCAGAAACAAGGGCAGAACCTGGACCAATCATTCATGAACAAGGAGAATCCACACACCCTGTCTATGCTATCTCTTCCTTCTGGGATGAGATGGAAAAGCTAACAATCAATGATATCCTGCAGCTTAAATTAGTAAATAATGCCCAGCACTCCAGCATATCCTCTCACATGCGGGGCAGTACTGTGATGAAAGCTGTGGTCTCAGGCATATTCACTCAGCCAAGGGATTACAAGCCTGAATGCTCCAGTGGGGATATCTCCAGCATTTCAGATATGGAGGAAGAGTTGCCCCTTACTCACAATGTCAGAGGAACTTCCAGTCCACCACTAAGAGACTTTGTGGACCAGGGTCAGAATACACAGGGAGTTTTTTGGGACAGTGAGCCGGAGCCCATAAGTATAAGGCCTGACATGGGCTTAGAAGATGAACTGTGGTCACAATCGTATAAAACTGGCTATGAGCACCTGAACTTCAACAGTACTCAGCAGTGCCTTAGAAAAATCTGCAAAAACATCAGCGTGCAAAACCTCCAAGCCCTGGAAGTTGAGCCAGGTGTAGGACTTGGGCTGAAAGCTGTTTGTCAGCATGATACTCTCATGGAGGATGCTGTACCAATTTCCAGTGCATGCTCTATCCCTACCGCTATGGAAAGCCACAAGGATTCTTCACGGCCACCTTTATTCTACAGGGGATTCTTCACAGACAACAGTATCTCTTTTCCAGAAATATTTGAGTATTTTTTCAACGAAGATGAAACTGAGACCACACACCTAGACAACAAAGAGTCAAGCAGCCCCCCCAATCATGGAAATTCAGTACCTGAGACATATGATTATTTCTTTTCAGACTTTGAGACCGGTAATTTTTTCCTTCCACTGATCGAAAGAGATAATTGCCCAAATGAACCTGTCCCTATTTTTGCCCATTCACGGTCTAGTAAACGAAGACTCAGATTTTCTACAGAGTATGATTTTTACCCCCCAGATGACTCCCCCGTCATGTCTGATGAAGATGATCTTGAAACAGCTCCAGTGCGAGTTGTGACACACTCTGACCACAGTGGTTTTAAGATTGGGAACACTGCTACGTCAGTTGACATATACGAGGAATTTTTTGAAGACAACACCTGGACTGAAGACCTGTTCTGGAGAAACCCATTCTCACTAAGACGATTGTGCCTCCCAGGACTCACAGGTACAAAGGAAAATCCCAGCTCCTGGTCCCTCAGAACCACTGACTGCAATGAGAAAAGCCCCCCCAGGACGCCTAAACAGCAGGCACACAGTCACAGCTCAGCACACATCTACCACCTGGAATCCTGGGTCTTTAGACAGATGATAGAACTTCAGGAGCAGCATGAAAATCTTATTACAACACTCACTGACCCAAGTAAGTCTTTTATGACCCTAAATTTTGAATAACAATACTCATGCTGTAAATAGATATAACTGTTTTCTTTTGTTAACCTTAATATGCACATTTTACATGGTCATATTTAAGAGAGTTAGAACAGTGGGTCTTCACATTCTTGATTCTGCTTTATTTTACTTTATTTATAACCTTGTCTAGTGTTCTTTACTGTGATAATCTCAAAGTCCTTGGAATGGTGGCTCTGAGGCTAGCAAGTCCTAAAACTTACAGGGAATATTTGGGGGTTAGTGGCAGGATTGGCACTCCAGCCAATGGAAAAACTTAGACTGTTCCATTCAGACTAGTATAGTGTTGAGGTATCATCCGCCACATGGCTGCATTCAGGTGGTCATCCCTGAGTGGTTCGTCATGTGGTGGGTGCAGCAAGGTGCTGTAATCAGGGCACACGTCTTTCCTCCTTCTCTTTATATAGCCTTAGTCATCTATGCCTATTGACTGTACTTATGATATTCATTAAGAGGTCTATTCTCTCATCAAGCACTTAAGTCAAAAAAGTGCTTAAAAAGTTACAGGCTTGAGTTATGCATATCCTTCCCTCATTAGCACAGACACACCTCCCTGTTTGTAAGCTGAAAAAGAACTGAAATCCACAGAAGCCCTTTTATTTTGAAAAAGAAAGCAGAGGTAGCCCACAACACTTATATTTCATCACTCTCACCAGCATAAGGACCTTTCTACAAAAACAAAATGTTACAGTAAAATGTAGTGCTTGAATTTTGTGCAAATCATCTGAGTTACCTTATTAGGTATACTGAAATTATGTAAAAAAAACTGCTGAAGAGGCATGGGACTTTTTTAAAAGCCCACCTATGAAAGATCAATGGGACTTCGTACTTATTTCCAGCAAATCTCAATCTAGGAAACAGTAACCAAGGTGGTTTACAACTGAAATTAAGAATAAAGTTAGGAGGAAATGAGCTCTGTGAAACTGGCCCTCCTACAATCGGCACAAATAAAAATTCCATCGTATTTGGTTAGTGCTACATTTGTGCCCGTTTGTGCTGCAAAAATTAAGATTTGTGCTGCTTTCGTTTTAAAGATAATAGCTATAATTTTTTTCCAGACGATTACGTAACCCAGCCCCCCTACAAAGGCGTTCGGACATGAAAACGGGCTTGTTCGTTAGTGCTGCATTTGTGCTTGTTTGTGCTGCAAAAATCGTAGTTCTATCTTTTATAGTTTTTGAGAGTTTATTGATTATTTAAGCTGATCACCAAAAGTTCAGCCAGCCCCCCTACAAAGGCATTTGGATGTGAATGCTAGCCTGTAATCAGCAAACTTTAAAACCGTCAAAATGTGAGCAGCGTTCAGTTTCGCGAGAGCAAATGTCACTCACATTCATAATTTGTAAACTGATTCGTTCAGTTCAGCGTTCACGAAAAATATGAACGTGTTCAATGAACGCCGTTAATTGAACGCGTTCATGCACAACACTGTGTAACGTCATCCATGCAGGGAGCAGAAATATAAAGTACAGATATTTTATGGGTTCCACTGAAATTATGGGAGCTAATTATGAGAAAGAACTCAGTGTGTATGTTGAGGCTTCCATGTCCCACTCTCACCAGTGTGGGGAAGCAATAAAAAAGGCTAATAGGATGTTGGGTTACATCTCTAGGTGATGTCAAGGGAGGTGATGCTATGATTATACAATTCCTTGGTAAGACCCCACCTAGAATATTGTGTGCAGGTTTGGTCACCATACCTTAAAAAGGACATTGCTGCCTTGGAAAGTGTGCAACGTAGGGCTACAAGAATGATTCATGGTCTCAGAGGAATGTCTTATGAGGAGAGGTTAGCTGAGCTGAATCAGTTTAGCCTTGAGCAAAGGAGACTAGGGGGGGACATGTTCCAGGTATATAAGATTCTAACAGGTCTGGATGCTGTTCAGCCAAATGGCTACTTAAATATTAGTTTAAATACTGGAACTTGTGGCCATAAGTGGAAATTAGTGGGAGAACTTTTTAAAATGAATCTGAGAAAGCACTTCTTTGCACAGTGTGTAGTTAGAGTATGGAATAGTCTTCCTGTTAGTGTAGCACAAGCTAAAACCATGGGGTCCTTTAAATCATAGCTAGATAAGATTTTAACAACTCTGAGCTATTAGTTAAGTTCTCCCCAAATGAGCTTGATGGGCTGAATGGCCTCCTCTTGTTTGTAAATTTCTTATGTTCTTATATTACCTGCACCCAAACAATATTCTGAGGGATAGCCAGCACGGATTTAGGAGAGGTGGATCCTGTTTAACATATCTACTTCAGTTCTTTGAGGAAGCTACAGTATGAGTGAAATTGATCATAAAAAGACCTACGATGTAACTTACAGTTGAGGACAATATTATTAGTCCCCCTATGAAAATCTCATTCTTTTAAAATATTTCCCAAGTGCTGTTAAATAGAGCAAATAATATTTAACATGGCTTTTTTTTAGACATCTCAGTTTTATTTTGGATGCTTACATTATTTTACTTTTCATACAGAAATGAAAATATTCCACAGAAACCAAAAACTACCATGGTCAAAATTATTAGCCCTCCAGATATTTATAGTCAATTGTGTATCCTTTTTGTTGGATAACAGCCTGCAGTTGTTTGTTGTAGTTTTCAACAAGTCTCTGACAGCTCATCTGAGGAATCCCAGTTCATTCTTCTTTGGCAAATCTCTCAAGCTCCAATTTGATGGCCTTCTTCTTTAGTTCACTCCACAGATTTTCTATTGGATTTAAGTCAGAGCTTTGTGCAGGCCACTCCATTACGTTCACTTTGGTCTTTAGTTCTTCACCAGGAGAGACGTATGTCTGGGATCGTTGTCGTGTTGGAAGACGAAGCGACGACCCAGACCCAGTTTTGCCGCTGACTGCTTTTAAGATTTCCACATATATTTCTTTGTTTATAATTCCTTCCACCTTAACAAGATTTGATGTACTGAAGCATCCCCACAGTGTAATGCTCCCACCACCATGTTTCACTGTGGGGACGGTGTTCTTTGGGTTATACGCCTCTCCCTTCCTTCTCCAAACATAAGCAGTGTCTCTATGGCCAAAGAGCTCTAGTTTAGTCTCATCTGACCATAGGACATGCTACCAGTATGCATCATCTTTCTCCAGGTTGTCCTGAGAATACTTTAGTCGGGCTTGAAGGTGTCTCTTCTGCAAAAGTGGTCTGCAACCTCGAAGTCCATTCCTGTGCAGAGCTCTAGTGATTGTCTTCTTTGAGACCACAATTCCTGACTTGGCCAAGTCATTCTTTAGTGTCTTGGCAGTTGTTCTGGGGTCATTAGACACATCTCTCACTAGTTTCCTTTCCAGGATCTTTGAAATCTTTCACTTCCTACCTTTGCCAGGCTTGTTCTGTACTGTGTGGCACTCTTTGAATTTCTGGATTATACTTCTCACTCCAGTTCTTGACACTTGGAAACGCTGTGATAACTTTGAATATCCTTCTCCTGCTTTGTGTGCATCAACAATTCTTTTTCTCAAGTACAAGCTGATGTCTTGTTTTTGGCATGGTGCTTTCTCAAATGACAACTGAATGATCCTTCCTGAGGATTTTACACTCAGTTTTATACCTTCAGTTTTAACTTAACAATTAAGTTAAATCACCTGTGAAGTTAATGCATATCGTTATACATAAGTAGCTTGTACAATGGCTCAATAAACTGTAATTTCTTAAAGGGGGCTAATAATATTGTCCCTGGTCATTTTTGTTTTTTTCTGAAATAATTCTGCTATTGTGTGCAAATATAAAAAAATGATTCCTTCTACAGAAAACTAATACGTTCAGAAATGCTTTGTTGAAAATTCCTTACTCTGTTAAAAATGCATCTTGAAGAAACTTCAAATTTCATAGGGGGCCTAATAATTTTGTCCTCAACTGTACTTATATTTCCAGAAAGCCTTTGATGTTGTCTCCCACAAACGGCTCCTGCTTAAGCTCAAAGCAGCAGGGATTTTAGGAACTATAGCAGCTTGGATTGAAAACTGGTTGACAGATAGGAAGCAGCGGGTAGTTATTAGGGGCACAATGTCACAATGGGCTTGAGTTCATAGTGGGGTATAAACGATACTGACACTAATATATACAATAAATTGGTTACATGGTTACCCATGCGTGTCCCTTCCCCGTTTGGCCAGCAGGCATCGCTGGCCATCCTGTCCCTTCTGTCAGTCTTTGTGTTTTCCCCTGTTCCCTGTCTACCGCATGGCTCAATGTGTTGAGCATGCAGCTACCTGTAAATCCCTTTGTGGCGTGTTAAAATCCCACCTTCTCTGTTTTTGTATTTTGTTCCCCAGTGTTTCATTGTATGAGTTTTCTAGTTCCTGTTTCTGGTGATTTGTATTTGGTTTTGGTTTCGTTCCTTGTGCCCCTGTTTGTGTTTCTACCTGCATTCCCTACACTAGTAAAAACAACCTATAGAATCTACCCAATAAACCTGAGGTAACAATTTGCACTAATGTTGTTTGGGTAAATTTCATCCACATGTTTTGAGTACAGAGTACCTAATCTCAACAGCTATGAAACCCTCAAACAAATTAAGTTAAATCTACCTAATCATTTCTCAATACATCACACAACTAATTACCTAATAAAGTTTAGTAATATTAACTCAATTTTTAGTAGGCAATTGTTTATCTACTTAATAATTACTATTAATAATTAAACAACATGATTTATTAACCATTATTTATTCAGGAAAGGTTAGGTTTATTTGAAAAAAGAAACAC
>JAODLD010000075.1:357400-367470 GCA_026781065.1 Mormyrops boulengeri | reverse complement strand
TCCTCCATATCTGCTTCATGTCCTGGGGGGCGGGGCTGTGGTTCCCCACACACACTACTAGACATTTACATGGAGAAGCCTTATGAACATCAGTGTGCTCACACACACAGGTGTACAAACAGGTACTCACAGGCACACACCGTCTTGATCAGGTGTTGCTTCTAAACAAATATTGTAATATATAGTAATTGTGATTCGTACAGATGTTGGTTGTTGTTTTTTTTCTTTTTTCTCAGCAGGTATTGATGCAGATTATCTGTTTTTTTTCTCTCCCTCTCTGTCTCTATCCTCCTTCTTCTCCTTTTTTTTCTTTTTCTTTCTCCCTCTCCTTCTGTTGTGGGAAAAATAAACAAATAAAGCAGTCCTCCGCAGAGGGGTGGTGGTAGAGGGAATATACAGTGGTACCTCAGTACTCGAACTCATTAGAACTCGAATTTCTTAAAAGTCTAACTAACCAGTTAGAAAAAAAATGACCTAGAACTCGATCTGAATCTCAGAAGTCGAACCGTGAACGCCGACCTAAGATAACCTGTACACGCGGGGAAATGAGTCACGCGGCACGTCTCTCAGCGGAAACAAAAGGTAACAAATGTTGCAAACCTAAAAGTTTGCGATTTACGAATAAATTAAGGAATACAGAGTAATAATAAAAATAAACAATGGACCGCATGGGATAGTCTAGTGTTGGCGCAGTGTTGGGGCATGGCTTAGGGTAGTGTTAGGGTACATTCTTTATCGTTTTGGAAGCCATTAAGAAAAAATGTTATGCACAAATGTTTGCGAAAAATTAAGACTGCTATTTTTTTTTCCAGGTTAATCTTTTATTGGTAGCCATGGCTCCAAAAAAAGCAGCACCAAAAGTGATAAAGCGCAAGATGGTGCGAGCCACAGTTGAATTAAAAAAGGAAATTATTGAAAAATTATTTTTTAACTTTACACATTGTTTGGATACATCGGTTTTCTTACTTTACAAATTACTGTTTTGATAAATGTGCTTAGATGTGTCTATGATATGCTCTTCTTGTTTTATCCTGTTCATTTTGTGTTTAAATGCTAAAAAAAAAAAAAAAACATATTTTGGTGTCATTTTTTGGGGCCGGGAACCACTTAATTGGTTTTCCACTATTTCTTATGGGGAAAATTTGATCAGAACTTGAACTTTTTAGGATTCGAACCTGAGTTCTGAACGGATTAAGTTCGAGTTCTGAGGTACCACTGTATATAAAAAAAGAAACATGCACTGCATTCAGTGTCGATCAGTGAAGTACATCAAGACAAGACCATCTTGGTTTATCCTACTCTCTCAGGAGTGCAAGTACATGCACTGTGGCTTAGGATTGTGAGGATACACTACTTCCTTTGAACCTATTTTTTTACTCATTTAATTTGATTCAGCTGCTAGGCATGTTGACAAGGCAGATGTTATTTAAATCCTCTCTAATTGTAATGTACTTTGGTTATACTTATATGTTTCTATATTCTATTGCATTATATAATTCTTATATAATTATATGAATTATATAGATGCATTTTTATTGTAATATTTGTTTCTATATATATGATACACACTAAAAAGTTTGATTTTGTTATATGTTTTTGAAAACTGCAAAACTGCATTTGGCTGTATGGAGGTGCATGACCTAATACCTCCGCCCAAATGCACAAGTCAGTGGTAGAATGCACGTAACGGTCATTTACATGCAACGCACCCATATTTTAGTGTTTCTCCACCCAAACTGTGTATCTAGCCTAATGTGTGAAAACCCCGGACTTAAGTTGATGGGAGAATACGCTTAAGTGAAAAAAGTGTGCAACTATGCGCTTTTCTGACTTAAAGACATGGGAGAATCGACCCCTATATGCACAATGACAGTTACTCACAGGCAGACCAAACATAGTAGGCTTGAATGTACTGATGTAAGAGCTAGTGACTACGTGACCTCCCTCATTCACCTTCTTCAACTCTGTGCCAAACATGACTGGCATAGCTGGCTTGAGAGGAGGAGCAAAAAATAGATACATTCTCGTGGGATTTAAAGGTATCTTTAACTCTCCAAACTACCATAAGTCTACCATCTGTACCCAGTGCAGAGGTATATTACCCTGTCCCTTTAATGGCCTGCCCATGTCTGTCTACTTATGTGGCTACTGCCAAAACCTTTTGATTGGTAGGTCTGCCCTTTCGTTGCTCTGCTCCACTTTTAAGTGTCTGAAGTCAATCCAGGAACTTCTTCAGCTGAACTTGATCTTATCACAGTGTAAGAACAGGAAGTCTCCTGACCTACAGAGATGTGAGCTGTGGGTGACAGGAACACATAGTGGGCTATAAAAGGATCTTGTCCCATGGTTGCACAACTGATAATCATAATCCAGAAGCAGTATTATGGAAAATCTTTATTATGTATGTTCTTCATGTCTTTAACTTCCTTAGTTTTTCATTGTGTCTGTTTCTTTTGATGCGAACCATTGTGTACTCTAGCTTTCAATGTATTCTCTGCCAAAAGAAGATAATCAGTCATGCATAACTGTATGGACTGCTTGATCCTCCTGAACAATGAACTGACTATTTTAAACAAATTATAAAGGAAGAAAATGCATCTACCAGTGACATCATACTAAAGGATTTCCTGATCATTGCCTGACCATGAGGGAGATGATTGTACTATTTATATTGTTCTGTAACCTTTATCATTGTATGGCTGAATAAATATAGATGGATGAGGTTTTTATGTGCTGCCCCATGCCTTTCTTTCATTCAGGAAGGGATAGCCGCCTCCTGCCTCTTAGGCAGTCGGACTTGTGCATGATCTGCATTGCCTTCGCCTCCTGGGTCCTTAGGTCTGCCAGTCCTCAGGCAGGTGACACTTGGAAAGCTGGTAAGTATCTGTTCTTCAAACATCTCTACAGTCATGAGCAGCAAAATGACCCTTCGGTCAACAACAGACTTTATTTATGATAGCGATCCCATAAGATTATAACAGCTGAAAAAATAATGCAGTGCATTGTTTGTGGTGATGCTGGTGTAAACAGTTGAGCTGCCAGTTGTGAAAAAGTATAGCACATACAATTATGTACAGTACATTATACTTGGTAATGATAATAAACAACTATGTTACTAGTTTATGTATTCATTGCACTTTGTATTGTCATTTTAGAGTGTACTCTTTCTACTTTGCATAATGTAAGTGTTATACTCCCACTTCAGCCTAGGCACAACATTAGCATGTTATTAGCATAGTAACAACAACATTGTAATTATTCTGCATCTCGGTCAACAAATGATTTTACGATGCAAGCTTTGTAATGCAATTTTTATTAAGAATTTAAAACAGCAAGCTGAGCAGCTTGCAAATTATTGCCAGTGGTCAAGTATAATGGAAGTTATTTTTGTTTTGGTTAGAAAGTCAGTAGATTGTAAATGGTGATGATCAAACTACTGACGCTTTTCCGTCTTGAATGCAGCTCTCCTAGCTAACATCAGTGCACTGTCTGCCATACGCTACCTGCGAAGGAGCATCAAGGATAAGGTAGCTCAGGAGGGACAGTGATGCTGGTCAGAAATGTCCTCCAGGAAACCTCCTATTATTATTTGTGTGTCTATTATGAAGTGAGTATATATATATTCAGCTAAATGTTTGTCAATATATTTATTTATACGTGGATATTTAAAGCGCCTTGATGTCCAATTTAAAACCAAAGGGATCAGCTGAATAATGAGCCTCAGATGTACTGCTTTCTCATTGCATTACTTTAGCACTCTCCAGTTGTGCTGGCTGGATGGCTGTATTCCTCATTTAGCATCTACTCATATACGTAACTTTTCACAAAAGGGAGAAATTTAATTGCTAGCCTAAGTTGGTGAATAACATAAGCAGCTAGTTTCATATTTTTGGTACAAAGTCATACTGTATTCACTTTAAAGTGACCAAAACACATGAGTAAGTGAAAAAGTGAAAGTGAAGCAGAAACATTTCTCTTTTCTGTATGTCAAATACAGAAAAGAGATAATAAAGAAAAAGAAGTGTTGGAAGTGTTCAAATGAAAACACAGACGTGTCTGTGGACAGGTTATCACTGCAAATTTGGTTCGGTGTCAGTATATGATTTATACACTCAATGACAAAAAAGTTAAGCACCCAGACGGAGTGGTGGAAATGAAAAGAATCTGCATGTGGTGAAAGGTCACGTGATAGTATTGCAATGACTATAATATCAGATCAAATGAAAAACAGAGTTGGCAGTATGTGCACATTTCTTCCATGTCAGTTGGGTGTGGAACCCCACCGGGCCTGGATTCATGCAGCGATATGGTGCGAAAGGGAGTCGTACTGTACAGCTGTTGTATCCTCTCCTGCGACGAGTCGGCCCACAGCTGTTGTAACTGGCCCTCGAGATCCTGCAGATTGGCATTGGGTCTGAGTTGGTCCAGAAAGTAAAAATCCAGACCAGGATTTTGTTCCAACCAACCAGCTGAGCGTAAAGAGTCACAGTCAAATAGTACTCAAGTGGTTGGTTGAAACAAAATCCTGGTCTGGATTTTTACTTTCTGGAATTGACACCTCTGCTGGTCATCTCCCCTCGGCTATACCATACACGCCGGTCATGCATGGTAATGCAGAACCGAGATTCATCACTGAACATAGTATGAGGCCACTTGTCGTCAGTCCATGCCTCCCGGATATGGCACCACTCCAAATGCAGCTGTCTCGGTGCTGGTGTTAATGGCAGCCGACGCATGGGATGGTGAACCTGTAGTCTGGCTGATGCCAGTCATCGCGACACACTGCAGGATCAGACGGGGTATTGTAGAGAGTCTAATATCTGTGTCTGGATGGCAGGCGTGTATGTCATGGGGTTCTGTAATGCTTGCCGCACAATATGACAATCCTAGCTTGGTATGGTCTGTCTTGGGCGACCGGAACCTTCACGACGTGTGTGGGTGCCTACATGTGCCCATTGGTTCCAACATCGGGCGACGGTGTCATCTGCATGCCCCAAATGCCAGGAAATTGCATTATACAACCACCCGGCCTCATGCAAACCCACAATTTGACCCTATCAAACTCTGTCAAGTGCTGGTAATGCTGTCTAATGTGTCTACGAGGCATCCTCTGTGTCTGGTGACTAGACATGCCAGCTCCTTGCAAACCGAATCATTTACATACCCATCACTGGTCTGCATGTGTGCTAAATTACATCGAAATCGGACCATTACTTCTGGGAGCTTATCTTTTTTTGTCACTGAGTATAGATGGGTCCAATTAATTGAAAGCAGGGTATCCTGTGATGGACTGGCATTCTCTGATGATATTCTGATGGTCAGCTCCAGGTTCGGTACAACCATCTACTGGGTATGTGGTTGGAAGATGATTTTTTTGATAGCACAAATACATTCACTTTTACATTTATAAATTGATAACCTAAATCTGATACTGTAAAGCATTCAGGTAAAAGTAAGCATCCATATGGGGTAAAAATATGTACAAGAACTAATACACTACACAAACCACAAATGTGAGGTAAATTCAGCGCAATATAGTGAATATATTGTGTACAAGTGCAAATGATAACACTGATGAAAATAAATACCAAAATCAAACAAAACCCAAAATCCGGAATTACACACCAACATGTAGACAAAAAGTCCAACGAGTGAATGGATGAACAGACTCCTGTGGCTGCAGGTGTAATCTCGAGTAGTCTTACAAATGTTTATGAGACCCAATGAGGATGGCAAATGAGGTTGTGTCCAAAAGTATCTAGGGCACATGTAGTGATAGCTGAGATAGTGGTGAACAAGATGTACAAAGCAATACACACCATGATGAAAGATGATAAGATCTTTACAAAAAATGTAAACAGACACATCAAGTCATCACAATTATCCCTTTCACTTGATCTTATTTCACTTCTCTTTACTTTTCAATCTCAAGCCCATTTTAAGTAACATTCTTAAAGAGACATAGACATTATAGTCATTAAAAAGTTATTGAGTTCTTTAAAGAGTTCTATCACGCTGGGTTAAATTGCTGGGTTAAAAGTGGAGTCACAACATGAAAAGGCATGGAGATTGTTGCAAGTTATCAAGATGTGATATATGTTGAAAAGGGTTTTTTAATGTTAATAGCACTGTGGCCTCACACTTTTAGGCCTGTGGGTTTCATTCCCCCCACTTTTGTGTAAGGAGCTTGCACATTTCCTCCATTTTGTATGGTTCCCTTGCTGCAATTCTGTACTGGAAAAGTAGTTTTAGAAAACGTGAATTACTAGGATTAATCAAAAACGTATAGGCATATTTCATTTTCTGATATTGTTTGATTAATCAAAATTAATGACATATATGTATGTACATAGTGATGCACCGATCCGATATTCAAATCAGTATCAGCGCCGATCCAGATGTATTTGCTGAATTGGATATCGGGCATATGTGACGAATCCATATCTGATATTTACTTATTTAGTTTTTGGCAATCTCTAAAAATCTCCTATTTTATGTTAAATCTATTCATACAAAGTATAGACAGTGCTGCCCTTCCCTACATTCACCGCACTTAGCAGACGCTCTTTTCCAGAGCGACTTACAAGTGCTTAGTAGTCTATGACTGTTTATAAATTTATAAGCTAGACGTAGAATCAACAGCTGTCAAGATCAATTTACCGCTAAGAACGAAGGAAAGGAAAGAGTGCACAGGAAAAGGAAAAGATTGTTAGTGGATTTTTTTTACTCATTTTTTTTTGTAATGGGGGGGGACCTCAAAATAAAATTTTGCTTAAGGCCCCAATTTGGCCAGGGGCGGTACTGAGTATAGATATATTATGTATATTTACTTTATTAAGATATTAAAGTAAAAAGGGATCTTGTATGGGACTCTGTGATGGTCCATTCTTCAGCAAACCAAAACACACCTGCAACTCAAACTTTTGACTGGCAAACCATACATATTTATAGGGATGCACCGATACCGATTTTTTGAGACCGAGTACAAGTACAAATACTTATTTTTGAGTACCCACCGATACCGAGTACCGATACCTGTGTAGATCTGTCTTTAAAAAGTCACAAAATATACTTTGAACAGTTTATTTTCAGTGATAACTGAATTGACTCTGCTGTTTCACCAATATCAATTCTCTAACTCCAAAAACAAAAAATCAAAAGCACTGAAGCTTTAACATTCAGAAAACTTTGTACAATATATAACACGTTATACACATCTGTTGTTGTATTCACCCCTTTGTTTAACCAGTATTTTTTTAAAAAAACACCTGTATGAAAATAAAACTTAAAAACATTGGAGCCACAACGTATGTACAAGTATTTTTTACAGTATTATCTCGGAGTACGACGTGGACCGAACGCTGACATTTTAACTACATCATATTTACAACTTGTGGTATCGGTAGTAGGTATCGGAGAAATTTGGTCGAGTACGAGTAACAGCAAGTGAGCATGGTATCGGTCCAAAGCTCGATACCAGTATCGGTATCGGTGCATCTCTACATATTTATATGTAATACAGCTCAATGTTCCCACCTCTCATAAATTTCAAAAATGTCATAACAATTGTTGCATAACAGGATAATAATTGCAAACAGTGGGACTAAAAGAATAATATGAATACATTTGACATGCTTAGCAAATTGCAGTTGTTTTTTTACAGTCTTGATTGCTTTGGCACATTTCATGAAACAAAGTTAATGTAATTCAGGGAGTCCTGAATGCAGTACCTGAATTGTGAAGGAGTGCCAGTTATGGCACTACGGCCATGTGGAGCTATTCCCTGAGGGTGATCCAGCTCGCAGGATCCTCATTGCTGAGGACCCGAGTGGCTGGACCAGGCCAAGGGGATGTCCACGTAACACATGGCTGTGGCAGATAGATGGCCAGTTCTGGAGGGTGGGACTGGACCATGTGTTGGCCTGGGCGGTTGCCAACTGGGATCTCAAGGTGTTTCGTGGTGTGGTGAGCACAGCAACAAGCTATATCAATGCATGCTCCCCAACCTCACCTGACTTATAATTCTCACAAATGCAAGTGCATTACATTTTTTTTCAATTGTTAACACACATTTTTGAAAAAGGGCTCATTTTTTTCAAAATACTTAACACAATTCACAAAATCACACACCCAAAGACACTATGAGGCAAAACACCTCATATATCCTGCAAAACTAGTCACTCTTCAAATTACATAAACACTTACCAAAATCAAATATCATGTTTTGTGGGTTTTAGTTGTGTAAGTAGAGATTTCTGCTGGGACAGATTGCTCAAATCAAAGGAAATATGTGCAGAAACCAAAATATACTGTTGAAACAAAAACATTCCATTTTCCCCCATAACAAATATGCACAATATGTGCCATCTATGGAATAGAGTAAAGAGAAAACATCACATATAGAAAAAAAGAAAAAATCTTAGGCTGCATCTCAAGACCTACCTGGATCTGGCCACAGCTCTTCATTGACATTACAGGCAATACCCTCATCAACTCTACAGCGTGGGAAGAAACTCCTTCTGTGTCACGTGCCTCTTCCATTGCCTGCAGGAGATGCATGCACAAATAGGGCCACCAATCACACACCCTCCATCACCACACCAAAATAAAAAACTCTTCAGTAGGATAGAGAAATGGAGAGCAGGAGTGAAGATATTTTATAAGAAATTGTGAGTGGACAATAAACCATTTTAGGACCAGGGCTACTGGAAGCTGACATTGTTCCAAACTTTTTGTGCTGCTCTGTGTCATCCGTGTGTATAAGAATGTTGTGCAGTCTGTCTGAAAATGCAAGTATGTGGGCTGTATTGTATGTAGTCCAAAGATGGGATGATGGAGGAAGACACCATTCTGTGTGATGGCGGTATACATTGTAATGTTGCCACCACATTGGCCAGGAACATCTACAGTACAATAGCTTTGTGACCAATGATGTTCCTTCCCCTGCTCCTGGTCTTTGTAAGGTTGAAGCTAGCCTCATCAATGAAAGTAAACTCAGGTAGGTTCCCAATAGTGTCCATTCTCACCACTCTCTGAAAAATAAACAAAAATCACAAATTCAAAAACAAGAAAATAAATAAAATCACTACAATATATTATTGCATCATTCTGAAAAATTTGTGAAATATTTTGCATATGGTGGTTTATATGATGATGCATATATTGTTTTGGGTTTAAAATGATGACAGCTGTATATGGTGATTTGCATATTAAAACATTTGAAATTTGTTGGAAGCAATGAGAAGTTATGTTCTGTTACACACAAGTGACTTCATTGTGTAGGGCTTACCCTCATTGCTTTACAAATGTTAATAGTCATTTGAGAAATATGCCAAGGCAACTGAGAAAAACCGTAAAAAAAAACAGTTGCTTTTTGTGTAAGTTTATTTTACTGTGTAATCCTTATCTGACATTGTATTTCTTGATCTGTGTTGATCTTGAGTTTTATGCAATAAAAAGGAAAACAAATATTCATCCTTTGTGTACTTTATTATATACTTATATATAGTATATATATATATATAGTGTATATTTTTGCATGACCTATCATCTGCTTTTCAGCAGAACATTACAGTAAGTTACATTTAACATTTAACTTATTCCATTAAGTCATTATTGAGTGGTTGTTTTCTTCTCCATTGGGTGATTTTTTTAGTACTAACTGAAAAATGGTTAATCACTTTGAATGACAGACAAATAGATTGATAAATAGCTGTTCATTGATACCTGACACCATTGCTTAACAGCTACAAAATTATTGATTCCCATAGATTCTCAGAATCAGGCTTGGCTTCAATTTAGTTACTCCAGAACCTGGGGTCTCATGTTTCAAAAGATACATATGAAGCAGCTACTAATGCAATACGATATTATTCACCCCTATTGTGATGCAGTGTGATTCAACACGATTTGATTCAACTGAAGATCATCTCAAATTGTACCTGATGCACACTTTTTTAATTGGCGCAATTGTATTGTGCACTTCTATTTAGACCTCTCCTGGAGCCGACACCTTATCGTGGTGGAGGGGTTTGCGTGTTCCAGTGATCCCAGGAGCTAAGTTGCCTGGG
>JAODLD010000075.1:325279-335405 GCA_026781065.1 Mormyrops boulengeri | reverse complement strand
GGATCTACCTCTCCTAAATCCATGTTGGCTATCCCTCAGAATGTTATTTGAATCCAGGAAATCTACCATTTTCACTTGGATTATAGCTTCCATTACTTTTCCAGTTATGCATGTTAAATTGATTGGCCTATAGTTTGCTGGATTACTTCTATCCCCTTTTTTGAATATGGGTGTTATATTAGTGTAGCAGGATGCCAATTTTGGGCTTACCTTCCCTGGTTATTGGCGTCCCTGATTAGATAATTGGCCCGTGCGTAATGGTTTGGGCCTTATAAAGGACGGGAATGCCAATGGTGATTGATCTGTGGTAGCACATGCCAGGGGGTTTTGGGCTGTATGTGTTCGTCAACTTTGGCAATCTTGTATCCAGAAAGAGGGAATTTGCCTCTGCAGTCCCTTCGGTGTTGGAAAGCCACGATTTGACTTCTGCTTGGTTGAACTGGCAAGTATTATCTCCCCTTTCCGGTGGCCAGAACTGGTGGTTGTACACCATACATTATGTTATTCTATTTTTCTAGTGAGCAGTTACGAAGCTAACGCTGGCAGCACTGTCATCTTGTGCTTCCCTTATCTGATGCCTGGTAGGTGTCCGTCGCTGCTCTTCCTCCATGCTGATTTCTTTCAGGGTAATGTGTTTGTATTTTCTTTAGGAATGGGGCTGCCATCATAGCGCCAACGCTGCTGTTTTGTTTCCTGTTTTTGTTTTAGTTTTGCTTCCTTTTGGATTTGTTTATTTGTTTCTGTTGGGGTTTGTTGTATTTCTGTTGAGGGAGTCTGTGAAGTTCCAGCCGGCTGGTTGGACTGGCCAGTTTGCAGCTGCCCTGCATCTGGGGGGGAGCCTGGCTCAGCAGTGACCCGCAACGTCAATCTACGCCATAGTGCTACGACGCTGAGTTACGTCGACTGGCTGCTGCCGTGTGCGGACTCGCGTTAAGGGTTGTTGGTATTCTTTGATTTTGTTTGTTTCATGCTCAGTTTTATTTCTTTCATTTGGGGGTTGCTGTGTGCATTGGCTGCTGTGTTGGATTGCCTGTGTATTTGCTGTGATGCTAGTGTTGCTGTAATTATATGGAACATTGTATGTGCGTGTCTCGCGCAGGGATTGCTGGCTCTAATTGTGTACCTTTGGTGGTACCTTTCCAGCTTGTTTTATGCAGGACAGCAGTTGGTTGTTTTAATAAACATGTTTTTATCTGGTAACCACCTCTCTGCCTCTTCCGTATGAACTTGATTTCCTTGAGCTGAGCTTCTGTCTCGGAATCTTATTATTTCCTTGGGTGAAATTCCCAAGGTGGCATAGTCGCAGTCCTTCTGCTGGCCTGGCGGTCAGTCACATTCGCATGCTTCCAATCAGAAGGTACCACACAAGCAGATAATGACTTCTGGAATAGCAAAGTTAAAGGTTGCCTAATAATATCCCTCATCTCTTTTAAAATGATAGGTAAGATGCCATTAGGGCCCTGCGATTTATTTATTTTGAGCTTAGCTAGGCTTTGTACCACATCAGCCTCAGTTACAGATATATTGGTCATAGACAACGCTGTATTCGTACTAAATGGTGGTATGTTACTCGTGTTCTCTACTGTGAACACCCGTGTAAAATAATCATTAAACTCATTTACTATATCAATTTCATTTTCAATTATAAGGCCCTTACTATCATGCAAATGAATGATTTCAGCATTTAGAGCTCTTTTGGAGTTGAAATATTGGAAGAAACATTTAATGTCATCCGTAGCCTCCAATGCAATCTTCCTTTCTACATTCCTCTTAGCGAGTCTAATGTTATTTTTTAAGTCAACCTGTAGACTTAGATACTCCTGCTTTATTTTGAAATCATTAGTTATTTTCCATTTGTGGAACAGATCCCTTTTCCTCCTGACTTTATTCTTAATTTCCTTAGTAAAACACTTTGGTTGCAGTTTCCTAGATTTAGATTTACTTGAAATAGGTATTAAGTGTGCTTGCAACAATGTGCTTTTAAAAAGCTCAGATGCCTCTTCAACCGTTTTGCTATTTAACTCCATCCAGTTTACAGTTTCTAGTTTCAGTCTCATACCATTAAATTTGGCCATCCTAACATTGTACACTTTTGTTTTGGACTTTGCTCTTCGGACACAAAAATTAACCTCAAATTTAACCATGTTATGATCATACTGTCCAGTGGTTCTAAAACCTCAAATTTTCTGATCCTATCCTGTTTATTACAGAAAACAAGATTCAGAAGGGCTTAGGGGTAGGGGTATTAACAAACTGAGTAAAAAACAATCCTGTACTAATTCCACCATCTCAAGTTTCTTTTATAGAAGAGCCAGAGATGTCCCACTCTTGAATACGAGAATTTTAATTTAAACTGAGAACCTTCAAGGTCGAGCTCTGGTAGGCTGCATCAACATATTACCATTAGTAAGCATAGTTCTTGCTCCTCTCAGCACATTGTGAACATGATTTTCACAGAGACATTTCATTTCCCTTTGGTTTTATCATGTATCAGTCAAAACTTGGAAACTTGGAAACATGGAATAAATGAAGAGGATTAGGTGATAGAGAAAGAGTACATTCTATACCCTTTTCAGTTCATATTGTAATCCAAATAACAGCTGAATCATAAATTTGTATATCACACATAGCCAAACTAATATTAATCATTTTGATTTAATGCCGTTGTTTGAGCTATTTGCTGAAATGTAATGCATGATCCAATGAGCTATAATTACAGTTGAATTTATTCAAACAGCTTAATATAAGACAATGTGAGATATGCTAGACTACTGGAAAAAATAATGAATTTGGGTTTCAGTTAGTGGATGCAGGCATTTTCCATTTTGCTGAGTAATTTCTCACAATACCCTTTTGTTCACTTCTGTAGATTTTTTTCAAGGTTCATCCAGTCTATCTTTTTAAAATACCTTGGGTTTCTGTTTGATAAACTAATCAGCTAATAGTGGTTTTGATTGAGGATAAATTTATTGCAGAATTAGAGATCGCAATGGACTCTCAGACTAATTTCCTAATTGACTCTCTAATGCATAGCCTGTCAGAGCTGCAAGTAAATGAATTGCCTCCATAAAACAGAATGGCTCTCTGCTTGATCGATTCCTTCCACTCCTTCTGTCTTGTTCCACACTGCAGCAATTCTTTGACCTGCTAATCTGATAACATCAAGAGCAACCAGAGCAGAAGCATCCTAATATTCTCACATTTGACAATGTTATCTAGTAATATCTAGTAATATCTTATATTTGTTCTTCTTATATATTAACTAGAGATACTGTGAGATTTTAAATAAGTATTCAGTGTAAGTGTGTTGGGGGGGGTGACAGGGTTCAGTATGCCCCATATATTTTCTCCTGTAAATATGTGAAACATTCCACTTCTGTTTTTGGTGGGGGACACATGATTGGAAGGTCACTGGTTTGAATCCCTAGGCTGGCAGACTAATGCCACTGTTGGACCCTTGAGCATGCCCTCAATTCTGTGATGCTCCAGGGGCCTGCACTGTGTCTCTCAAGCTTACTCTCTCCTGCTTATTGTTACAGTGTCTCATGAAGAGAAAGATGGGACAAATGAAAAGACAATGTCCCTATGGGGATGAATAAAGTATCAGAATTCTATAGTAGCATTAATCATTCATGAATGGAATCTTCAGGTTTATCTTAGGTTTTCTGATGTAGTAATGTCAGTAGAAGGAGTTGTGTATACAACTGTATAAGGACTATTTATAATAAATTACTTCTGGAGACCAGCTGGATCTTAGATAGGATTCAAGTACCTTGGTGGCAATGCATGGTCTGATATAGGTTGTAGCTGGAGCTGACAGGAGCTGGGGGCCCAGGTTTATTCAGCTAATTGGATTTTCAGGGAAAGAAGAAAATAGAAATTCCACTTAATAAGCCTTGTACACATCACGCTAAGCACGATGATGTGAATGATAGGCAGTTTGAATGGTTTAAGTCTTTCATAGTTTGCATGTTCTCTGCTGTGGCTTTTAGTGTGCGGTTTCTGGTCTGCCTCCATAGTCAAAAATCTAATTTGGCTCATATTCTGTACTCATCAGTATAGAAAACAGATGAGAGTAAGTCTCAATTGATAAGTTACCGGCTGACCTATCTATCTATCTATCTATCTATCTATCGAAAATAAAATGATACCTCCAGAAAAAACAAACATACCTTCAATTTCTTTTGGACAACAGAATGTATTTCAGCCAAAGGAGAGAAATGACAGAACATTCCATGTCAGGAACAGAACCAGGTGTTACTGCAGGTCTTCTGCTGGGCCTTAACATATAAAGCATCTGAACAGGAGCAAACAGATAAACACTTAGGGAAACTGTAAGAAAATAGGTAGAGTTAGATTGATTATGTTTTCTTTCCATTTTTCTTGCTTGTGGCCTCATGTGCATGGAAACAAGTTTGTGTAAGCAGGGTCTGTGGACAACTTGGCAAGACATGCAGAAGATGCAGCCAACAGTGGGAAATGAAGAAATGTATTGAGACTTATCTGCAGAAAATATCAAGGCAATATAAATCTCCCTGTGAAGGATAAACTTGGAAGCCTGCTGCCAATAGGCAAATTCTGCTTTACTAGTTCAAAACAAATTCTGAATAGGCCACCGCTTGAAGTTAAGCTTTCAAGAAAGCAGCTTTAACTTGGGCATCAGCATTGCTCCCCCTGAAAATGCCAGCTATGGATTCCCTAAAATGAAAAAACACGAAGAAGTTATAACTTGAATGTAAAGCTTTATTTTCAAATCTAATCACTTTCAAAGCACCTCATACAACTGCAATACAATTTTGTGCAAGGTATAAATGATACTGAAAGATTGGAGGTGTCCTCCTGAAGAACCACAGAATGGAGCATTGACTGACTGTAACAACTGACAGCACTTCTGTGTCAGTGGAAAAGTGAGGAAAGAAAAGGTTGGATTTCAAAAATGGTCATTTTTTTACTCATTACCAAGCAGCAGAGTGACCGACATAGCTGTATAGTAGCTTTATCAATTTGTCTTTCCATCTATACATTCATCTTCCAACCATTTTTCCTGGCATTTCCAAGTCAGCAGGAAGGTCTAATCCAGGGGTCACCAATCTTTTTGAAACTGAGAGCTACTTCATGGGTATTGAGCCATACGAAGAGCTACCAGTTCATATACTTCATGTATAATAAACATGTTTTAAATGCCTTTTTTTAGATATTGTCATTTTCAAATCTGTATAAATGCATATGTGACTAAAGAAGAATAGCAACAGGATAAAATAAAATTTTAGACACTGCTCACTGGTGAGTTGTGCTATTTTTAGAACAGGTCTGTGGGCGACTCATGTGGTCCTTGGGGGCATCCTGGTGCCCGCGGGCACCATGTTGGTGACCCCTGGTCTAATCCATCCAAATTGTACTGGGTCACATCTGGACCTTCACCCACAGGATGAGCCCAGAATACCTCCCTTGCACACCAACCAGGTGGCAGCCTTGTGAGCTGCCTGAACCACCTCAACTGACTCGTCTTGATCCAAAGGAACAACAGCTTTATTTTAAGGTCCGTTAAATACTTTGTGGGAGGCAATGAAATTTGTTTTGAAGTGAAAACCAGAATCAGACAAAGGTATGTGTTTCCTGTGCTTAGTCAAGGGGCATATGATGGACTTTTGATGACGGAAAAAACAGTCTTTGCGAGAGTGCAAGTTGTCCTGACATTCTTAATTATTCAGAGTCATGTTTTGGGAGTAACATGCAATGAACCAATCTGAATGGTGCATCAGCTCACCTTTAAAAGGCAGTGGCGCATGATCTACATTGGATTGCTATTACAATGGTGCATCTGCCCAGCAAGCCAGATCGCTTTTCACCTGAGGAAATGGATGTGCTCATGTGCAAAGTGAAAATGCGTTAGCATCATCTACGGGAGCACCATTGTTCCACCTAAGCCTTGTGAGGTGAAGCAGGTGTTGGATGAGGTAGAAGCGAGTGTGTTCTCGTTTTCTAGCATCATTAGATCGCCCACTCAATACCAAAAGCGGAATAATGATGCCAGAAGACGAAGAAAACAGAAGCTCGCTGCTCAAAAAGCACAGCGCCTAAGAACAGGGACTTAATTATGCTTGTGTGTTTTTTTATTTAAATTTTGGGTTTGCAGTTCACAAAATATAAATAAAAGTGCAATTTTTGTTAAAAAAAAACAACACAAACTACAGTTTTTAAGGTGTTTTAAAATGTTCTAATAAAAGGCAACAGGGCTGTTGTTTTTCAACATCTCACAATTTAGATTCCTTACCAGGCTACAGGTAATTCAGAGGTGATTCAGCTATTCTGCCAGCTGATCCATCCTTGCCCGTGCTGCTGCTGGCAGTGTACACTCCTTTGTTGCCATCGGCACATGCAGTTCAGCATCATGCCTTCTAAAGTCCTCTAATGTGTCCAATAATAATTTTTGGCCAATAGAGATCCATCACACATTGCAATGTTACGCAACATACAACATGCCACAAAGAATGCTGCGACCTTCTGAGGGCTGTATTGTAATGTTCCACCTGACATCTGAAACACATTTTCAGCAATCCAAATGTCCTTTCAAATACAATATGTGCTTAATTCTGTTAACTAACTTGAATTTTTTCTTTTTAATGATACAGTTTATTCTTTACTTAATTGGCCTATATATCTTTTTTCCTATGGTGTTTCATTGAACAGTATGATTACGTGTTACACTATAATAAAACACATATAAATAAAATGATATAAAATAACAAAAAAACATTGGTGCACATTTAGGGTGTATCTGTGTGTGTAACAAGTGTCATGCACCCACACGTTTCTAAAACGCGCTGCTTAAATATAATTTAATAATGTGTAATCAACTTTTGGACAAAAGCAAAATGACATTTCACTGCCTTAAAATAGCAATGCGCAGGCCATGCACCTGGCCACACCTTATTTAAAAAACACCATTCCTACAAACGAAAAATGGACACAAAATCATTTGCTATTTCGATGATGAAATGATGCATGAAAATGGGCAATGTGCTGGTATGAAACTAGCAAAACCACTTTGCGGCACGCTTTGCACCAGTGGAAAATAGGGCCGTGGTACTTTGTAGATGACCTTACACGAATAACCCACACCTGTCACATGTAGGAAAATACGAGATATACAAGCACACTTGGATAGAGTCAGTTTGACAAAGAAAAAATAAAATAGATGAACATAGAAAGATTGTATATGTCAACTATCAACAAAGATGATTAAGTAGTTACTAACTTCGCCTACCTGCGCAGTATCAAGAAGTGGGCAGAATTAATAAGGACAGAATATAGTGGCATTAATAGTGCCACACTTCGGAAAGGTAACAGTGGAGAGCCTTCGTTCTCCCCTGCTGAACAAGACCTGCAGAATGCCTTTGTGTTTCATATCTTCACTCTGGGATTACAACATGTGAATGTTTGAAATGAAGAGTACAGTTGTGTCCGAAAGATCAATGGCGATGGTCTGGTGTTTCTTCCCAGAATGCCCCAAAATATTATTAGAATTATTATCAAAACCCCTTGTGATTGTATAAGATTTTTAAATTTAGTTAGTGCTGGAAAGGTTATTTTGAGGACAGTTGTGTAAGCTGTGAGAGTGGTTCCAGAATGATACAGGAATTCAACAAGGTTGTATACTATCACTATACCTATTTAGTTTGTACACAGAACATATAATGAGAGAAAATGGACTGGAATAAAGCAATTCATGGATGAAACATCAACAAACGTCATTATAAGAACGGAGACAGAGGCACAGATGTCAGGGAATCGGGGAATATGAGGTTTAATCATAAAACAGGCAACGAACTCAGAACGACAATACAATGACCGGACTGGGGAAACAAATTTAACGCGGACTTAAATACAATGAACTAATGACAGTAACAGAGAACAGCTGGTAAACACGGGGAATCCACACAAGGTTAACGAGGAGGCGTGGCACACGGAAGGGCGGACGATTGGGGCAGGACACTGTGACACCACCCAAAATGTGCTATACGGACCTGCAAGTAAAAAATTATAAATTTCAAATGTATTTACATATCTCTTACAGCCAAAATCATAATTGTTCAGAATATAGTATTCACACCATTGAACTTAAGTATTAAGAACTTAAGAGAAGATGGCGGCACGCGTGAGTGTTGCGGCTTGGTGCCCTCTAGTTCCCTCCCCCCCTCCTTCCACCGTCTGCTATGATTAACTGTGTTTCTGGAAATTATATTTGAGCACTTTATCCTCATCACCTTTGCACTTTATCACCAGGCACTTTATTGTCTGATGCTGCTATGTTTGCTACGGTGTTATACCTTTGGGCAGGGGAGTGTCTTGTTTTGGCTGGGAGGTAGGGACTAATGTTTTGGGTGAGAGGAGTGGTGAATAGGCTTGGGGGGGGAGTGTATGAGTGAGTGAGTGTGGGCTGGCTTGGGGCTGAGGAGAGGGTGGGTGTGTGAGAGAGTGAAATGGAAGGGTTTTTACCTGTCTGTTACTTATTTATTATTTTTATACATATCTGTTATTGTCAACTATATTAGTTTTGAAGCACTGACCAAGAGTGGCAACTCAAAATTTTGTTGTGTTTGATACCATGTATTTTATGCAATGGCAAATAAAGCTTCTATTCTATTCTATACTATTGGTGAAGACTTGGAAAAACATGGATAACAGAAGAAAACAAAGAAATGGACTTTTCTTTAAATCCAGTCTGAATTATCCCAAATGACCAGACTAAAGGTTATCTTATTCTGGGCATATTATGAGAAGACCCAGTGCACTGGAGAAGATGATACTGCTTGGAAAATCGAAGAAAGAGGACTACCAGAGACAAGATGGATAGACTCAACCATAACTTCAGTGAGCATGCCTATGGGAAGCCTAAAGAACCAGATAACATAATTCTTCCAGTATGTGTTCTATTTGGCTGCCTGGAGTCAATATTGAATGGATGGGACCTAACAAATATATAATGTTGAAGTCAATTCCAAAATGTCTCATTTATCAGTTTCTGGCCACATGGCAGCGAGGAGCCTTTTAAAGCAAAGTGAAGCAACAATGTACAGTTTAAGAGCAAAATGTCTAAAGGCTACTTAATGTATTCCCAGAGGTAAGAAGTCTGTGCACAATATTGTTCAAGCAAGTAACTGCTTATGTACCAGTTATGATCGAGTAAAAATTCTCCTAAGGTTTAGATAAAAATTGGAATCAACACCATATTTTATCTTCAGGGAATTTCAGGGAACACTCTGGCATTTATATATCAACTATTATTTATTTATATTATAGATAATTATGTATGATCTTAGTTTCTTCATTAAAATATTATCTCCTTGCATGACACATTACATATGATCCTCTATAGCTAAATGCAGAGCAAAAGGAATATTATTCCTATTAATATAAGGATTCAAAGGAACATAGTTACTATCCCAAGTCAGTCAGCTGAATTTATATTATTCAGGGATGTCGTGACTTGCGAGGCGGAGCAGGAACAGAGGGGCAGAAGTCCGGGGAGTTGGGGAAATGAGGGCTTTATTTGGGGAGAATACATGCACAAACAAAGAATAAACAAAGGACTGACTTCAATGACCAGACTGGAGAAAACATACCTAACGCAGACTTAAATACATTGAACTAATGACAGCAACAAGAAACCGCTGATCACACAGGGATTCCACACAAGGTTAACGAGGGAGTGTGGCACACGGAAGGATAAAACAAGCAGGGCATGACAGGATCCCCCCCAAGGGGAGCAAAGGATGAGAATGGGGGGACAAAACTGGGGACAACACAGGACTTGGGGAATCAAAAACAAGAACATCAATGAGGCACGGGGAACAGCACGGACACATAGAACAGACACAAGGAGATCAACTCAGGGGACCCGCAGGATGGCATCCCTAATTGACCTGGTCCCTTTTAACCCTCTGGGGACTAGGGGTAGGGAATACCCTTTCACTGACTGGGGCCTGATCACACAATTCTTCAAATATCATAAACTTAATTTATGGCAAATAAATTATTTCTTATATATTTGTTCTGCCATTACACTCATCTTTATTTTAATGTATATTGTAAATATGTCAGATTTTTGTTAAGTTTGTAATTT
>JAODLD010000075.1:299792-325179 GCA_026781065.1 Mormyrops boulengeri | reverse complement strand
TAAATATGTCAGATTTTTGTTAAGTTTGTAATTTGACATCAAAGTATAGACATTGCAAAATGCAGTTTGGAACACTTCCATTATATATTTAGGAGCTCTTATGTGTATACATGAGCCATTTACACCTGGCTACATCCCCCCCCTTTTGTGGCGCTGATGGGGATGTATCTGGATCAAATTTCACCGCTGCGTTGTTCATCAAATTACCAAGCGTATGCGATTTGAATACGCAGAAATGCGGCCATTTACTGTAGAATGCGAATAGCGATCTTCACGTAAAGGCGGTACTACACGCCCCCAGTGCAGGCAAAACAAAGAAAGGTGACATGATTTTTGCCAATTTAACCTAATTTTAAAAACTTTAAATAGTTCCGACAATGGACTTTTGAAAAAAAGACAGATTACGGATTTAGCTAGCGTTTTTTTCATGATTCTACATGAAGATTTCAGGGAGATATAAACGGAAATAGACGCAAAAAATACGCTGCATCGCCGACGATGTCCCCAAAGGGTTAACACACATGCAAATGATGTGTTAGTTAGCAGAGTTAATGAGATTAACAGACTTATGGCAGTGTTGCAAATAAACCTGGTGACGTTAACATGTGCTATGGATAAAAATATAATGGACACCAGTCAAATTCAAAGTGATTGTTAATATGCTTTTTAGATACAGTAAATTAATTAAAAAAAAAAAAAAAAACATTTTGTCATGGCCCCCATTATCCTCATTTGTATTTAATATACATTGTACCCATACAAGAAGTGGCTTTAAAAATGTTAACTTTCTTAAGGTTCGACCAGTGTGAACTCTCAGAGAAATGCTGTGAGGCGCTGGCTTCAGCTCTCAGATCAAACTCCATACACGTGAGAGAGCTGGACCTGAGTGACAATGACCTGCAGGATTCAGGAGTGAAGCTGCTCTCTGCTGGACTGGAGAATCCACACTGTAAACTGGAGAAACTGAAGTGAGTACAAAAAATGGATTTTGCAAAAAACCACATGGACATGAGGAAAACCCATAATGCATTTCTGCAGTAACACAACAAATAAACACAATCAGCTTCATTTTTATTTTCTTATTTCCTAATATCCCACAGACTTGATCCAGGTTAGAAGCAAGTAAGCAGTGAAGCAGAAAACAACCATTGTTGTGGTATTTTCTTTTGAGCAAATCAAGAGACAGGATCCGCCTGCGTAGTTCCTGAAAAACTGCCAGGTTTTATTACACCCACAGAGATACAAACAAGTCTGGTCACCCTGTAGATGTACCCCGAACAGTCAGATTCACTCATTTTTATGTACTTTCTTATTTTCTAGTCTGTCATGGAGCAGTCAGGTTCCCCAGGCGTTTCCCTTCTTTCATTCTTTGCCACTATTATCTTCCAGCCTTGCTCACTCTCAGGTCCCCTTGCCCCTACGGGGGTTGCAATAACCTTTTGTTATGACCTGGCTCAAGGCAGTGACCTGACCACTGACATCAATGGAATTAAGTTCTACTGTGCAATTATACAATCATTTCATTTTAAACTGTGACTCTCCAGATTTAACTTTACCAACTCCCTTGTTCTGTGGAGCCTCTCCATAAAGCCTCTGACACAGGCCCCGAGATTAGCAGGAGGATCAGTTTTTTTTCTTCAGCTCAAGCAAGACTGACAAAACTCCACAAACTTTATGACCAAAAACCACATCATTCGGACTGAATTCAGTACTTTGCTGTACCACTTTTCGAAGAGCCACCAGAAGCCAGGGTAGCTCATACTTCCAGTCTCCATCTAGCTGTAAAGAATTTGCATGCAAGAGAGATTTAAAGGGTCTAATGGAACCTTTGCAGCGCACCGTGGTTTTGTGGATGATACGCCAACGAACTTATTATGCTTAATGCGCTGCTTAAAACCTCAGTAAACAAATGCAAGGTCAAATTTGATCCTTGATCACTCTGTATGTCTCTAGGCATGCCAAAAAGTGATGTAATTTGTGACAAAGCTTTAACTATCATGCTAGATGTAGTCACACATAACAGATAAGCAGCTGGGTAGGAGGTTAAGCACATTATCGTGAAAATGAAATTGCTAGTTGTTAGCTTTAGAGCGGGGAAGCGATAACATAAAAGATAAGATAAGATAATCCTTTATTAGTCCCACAAGTGAGAATTTTGTATTGTTACGGCAGAAGGTGGACAGTACAAGAATGGAGCAGCAAAAATAAAAAAAATAGGATAAAAAGTGGAAAGGTATAAATATAAATATATGTACAACACTGTGAAATTTTGCACATAGGGAAGACATAGGAAAAACACTCTGGTGTATTGGATGTGTGTGTTTGGCTATGTGTGTGTGGTCTTCAGCAAGGACTTTTTTAGAGTCTGACAGCGGATGGAAGGAGAGATCTTCTGAATTTCTCCTTCCCACATCGTGGATGCAGAAGCCTGCCACTACAGGAGCTGCTCGGGGCTAAAATAAGCTTGGAAATGAGCTGAGTTGCCGTAACAAGCTGCCACTCGTGGGGGGCGCGGGAAGTAAAATAAACAATCAACAATAGTATATTGAAATGGTTCCCTAATTGCTTGATCTGGGTATAATGTGACAGGCTTTAAGGATGGGTTAGGTTCACTTGTTACAGTACATGGCATGTGCCGCGTTGTTATATATCCCGACATATCTCTCTTCAAACAAGACCAAAATTAATGCCTCATTAGGCAAACGTGCATTTTTCTCCCCCCAAAATTGTTTTTCTTTATCTTCTGTAAGTACTTGAAGTTTTGTTCTGTGTCAAATGCATATATATCCATATCACATTAAAAATCGTGTTTCAAATCCCCTTCTCTACCCTTTATAGCTCTTTGTAAATCTTGGGTCAGTCTCAGTTTTAAATCACTTGGACATGTGGCAGCGCAAAGGTAGCTAATATAACAACACTGTTCAGTTCTGTAGTGATAATCTTCACCCTCACCCCTCCATTCTTGAGTAAAGTTCGTTCTCCCCTGTAATCATCTGCCTATCACTCTCCGCCTCACTACTCTAACAGTGCTGACCAAGCTGTGCAAAATGTACTCACCACTCCAAACTCAACTGGCTCTAACATGTAAATTGGACAAAATGTAATAATTTTTACGAAACTTTAATGAAGTTTTCATCTCATTAGACCAGAAACATAGTCTAGTCAAAGAAAATAACTTTGAGGAACATGCAGATGATGAAGACGTCATAGAGGCACGCAACGGATCACGTAATTCACATATAGCTGAAGATATATCTAATTGAAAAATAATATTAACCTATAAATAAATTATTTATCATTACAAAAGTATTATCATAATATGATAAGACATGAAAATATAGAGTAAAAATGAGAAGCCTCCCCAGAAAGTGTTGGTCAATATAATTTTGCACCAACAGCCACACAGGCACCTGGTCAGGCCCATTCCAGAGAGGTGTAGCCAACTCTGGGTCTGTGGGATTGATGTTTAAGTAGCGTTGGGCGGTTTACTGGTTCATAATGAAAAACATTTTTCATTATTGTAATTATATGAATTTTTGTTATATTGCAATACCGGTTCAAATATCCTACACAACATTCGGAAACTGGCGCAGCTGGAAACTGTTTAAGGGGGGAGACGTTTTTCACTGCTGCACCACTAAAAATGTACCCCGAAAGGAACGGAAGATATAGCTGACGCTGGAGTTGAAAGCCAAAAAATCGATTCTCAGATACTAATCGATATTAAAACACACAGACATCCCCCCCCCCCCCTTTTATGGCGCTGATGGGGATGTATCTGGATCGCGTTTCACCGCTGCATTATTCATCAGATTACCATGTGAATGCAATTTCAATGCGCAGAAATGCGGCTATTTAGAATGCGAATAGCGACCTTCACGCGAAGGCGGTACTACACGCCCCTGATGCAGGTAAAACAAAGAACGATGATATGGTTTACTTTTTTGCCGATTTTACCACATTTTAAAAACTTTAAATACTTCCGACAATGTTCGTTTTGAAAAGAAGACAGATTACGGATTTAGCCGGCGTTTTTCTCATGATTCTACATGAAGATTTCAGCGAGATATAAATGGAAATAGACGAGAAAGATACGCAGCATCGCCGATGATGCCGTCGTCCCCAGAGGGTTAAAGACCGACATCCCAGTCTTTATGAGAAATTTTGCACGGTCAGTAAAGCTTGCATTCCAGCAACACTGACCTATTAAACACTTATCAAAAATGTTAACTTGGCCGGTGCGCACCTTAACATTAGCTGTTTGTTGCAGTTAGCCAGCAAACACATTAGCCGTATGCTATCATTAAAGTAGCCGATGTGCTCTGTGCTTTAGCATTCCCTATCGACCCAAGACTTCTATAAGTACCATGCTCCCAACACTCCAGAAAGATGGCATTAGCAGAATGCAACCCAGCATACTCTTGCAAGTTCACCCAGTAAGCTAACAGAAGCTGAATTCTCTTAAGCTACAGTGTCATTTCCCCCACCTCCCCCTGTAATGCAGACACAGGGATGCTTTGAATGCCCCAGTACAGGTCAGAAGGACCTTAGCTTGTTCCACATCCAATCTCTTGAGATGCGCCTCGGCTGCAGACATGTACACTGTACACTGTATGCAGAATTATCGGGTGAATACTATTACTGGAGATTAGGTAGAGTTATAAAAGTGAATTCAAAAGATTTCTTTTGCTCCAAGTAAATTTATTTAGAGAACAAATGTTATTTTAGTCTGTCACAAACACATCCCGGATAGCACACATATGTTGAAATGACATTGATTCCATATTAAACAACGTTGATCTTCAACGTTGATTTAGCATTGATCTTGCTCGTTGAAAAGGCCATCTATCCAGCGTTGAATCAACCATTTGTAATAAAGATTCAAAGTTGTTTCAACACTTGTTTGGCAACTTCTGTATCCATTGATTTAATGTTGAATTAGTGTATGTTGAATCAATATTGGGTTAATATTGTTTCACAAGTGAATTACTGTTGAAATTATGTCCCAGATAGCACACATATGTTGAAATAATTGATTCCATATCAGACAAAGAGGTTGAAACAACATTGATCTTCAATGTTGATTTGGCATTGACCTTGCTTGTTGAAAAGGCCATCTGTCACACGTTGAAAAATCAACCATTTGTGATAAGGATTCGACGTTGTTTCAACACTTGTTTGGCAACTTCTTTATCCATTAATTTAATGTTGAATTAGTGTATGTTGAATCAATATTGGGTTGTAATTGTTTCACAAGTGAATTAATGTTGAAATTATGTTATATCCAGCAGGGCTTTCTAAAGCTTAATAAAAAATAACATGTACAAATATTCAACGGATGGAAAACAAAGTGCATATTTGCTATTATACAGTTTTGTACCTAATATTCAATTCAGTTCAATTTTATTTATACATTGCATTTTCACAACGTTACATTGTATCAAAGCACTTATTGTAGTTTCACTGTTGCCTCTCGGTGGCTTGTCTTTGGCATTTTAAGATAAGCTTTGATGAGTCTGTATTTGTCATTGAGAGAAAAAGACTTTATTTTTCTCTTCTTGTTTTCTGTGCACTAAGAAGCAGATGGGTTGCCACAAGGCAAAATAGAACGATCAAAGTACATTTAAAAATAGCTCCAGTTTCAGTTCATTCCATGTGTTGTCATGTTTAAAAAGACCCTAAATGAACACTGTAAGCAGACTACTTGTTTACTTTAAGTGAATTATTTAAATGGTATTTGTACAGGAGTGATTCTGTCCCAAGTTTTTTGAACCATATAAGCGGTTGATCACTATGACCGTGATCACTATAAACGGTGTCCACTGTAATTAATACATCAACAAAAACGTAAAGAGGTCTCCTTTTAAATAATGTTACTGCCATCAGTGTTCTGCAAGTTTATGCTTAACCAGAACTAGCTCAAAGTTCAGTTCACACAGATTAAAATGACTTCTGGGGCTTTTTTATGACCCTCAGAGTGGCATCTCTAGTTTTTACTAGACAAAGCAGACCTCTGGGATTTGTCACAGGGTAGTATCCCCAATTTATGGCTAGATCAAGGAGATCCCTGGGATCTCTGATCTCTCAGGGCAGTATCTCTAGCCACATCTAAACCAAGCAGTCCTCTGGGATTTCAGTACTCCCAGAGTGGCATCTTTAACTGAACAACCTCAGACCAAACAGACCCCTATCTTTTAGAGTGGTATCTCCGAGTCTGCAGCTAGACCAAGTAGATCTCTGAGATCTCTAATCTCCCAGAGTGGTACCTCTAGCCACATGATCTCAGACCAAGCAGACCTCTAACATTTAGGGCAGTATCTCCAAGTTTTTATGCACATGGCCCTTTCTAAAGGCTTTGTCTTACACTCTCATGCACACCGGGCCCACTGAAATCCTCCACTAGTAGCTTTCTCCTTCGGTGAGCACTGGAAGGTCTTAATGAGCAGTTCTCTAGAGATAACCCTGTAATTTGTATTACCCAATCTCTGTTAAAACATAATGGTTAGCAGCATTAACAGGACAAAAAACCTGACAGTAATATAATAATTTAGATCTTAAACAAGCTGAATTTATCATTATAAAAAGAAGGTCTTAATTAAAGTGAGGGAATGAATGAATGTTACATTTATATAGTGCTTTTTTCAAGACACCCAAAGCTCTTTACATAAGCAATGAAGAGCCATTTCAACCACCACCTTTATGTAGCACCCACCAGGATGATGCAACGGCAGCCATTCAGTGCTACTACTCTCACTACACAGTAGCTAAGGTGGTGACAGGGTAAGAGAGAATTCACCAATTACATATAGGGGATGGGTAGGAGGCCAGATTTGATAGGGCAGCAGTAGCCAATTTTAGCTAAGACATTGGTGTACCAGCTCTACCAGCCAAGGTGCGGAGAAGAGAAAATGGAACAAAGAAAGCACAGGGCAGGGTAAAGCAAAACAACCAGTGTCTGGAGGTCCAAGGTGTACCATCGTGATGATGGTTTGGTTTGGAAATTAAATGCTCATTTATGACCCTCAATACGCACTCACTTCAGGAATGTCAGATTAAAAGATGATATTCAGTGAGTAGTGTTGAATCACTACATTCAAGGGAGTTGTATCTTTTCAAATTAGCAGCTGCTAAACCGAAAGAGCTGACCATTGTTGCTGGCCTCTCCCTTTCACACTTCATGCAGCAAATTACAAAGTAAATAGAGAGCTGTAGAGAATTTAATTTTGATTTATTTTCTGCAGGTTATCAGGCTGTAGAGTCACAGAGAGAGGCTGTTCTTCCCTGGCTTCAGCTCTGAGGTCAAACCCCTCGCACCTGAGAGAGCTGGATCTGAGCTACAATCACCTAGGAGACTCAGGAGTGAAGCTGCTCTCTGCTCTAGTTGAGGATCAGAGCTGTAAACTGGAGAAGCTGAAGTGAGTACAGGACATGCTTTTTAAAAGGAAACTGGGCATGAAGACTTTCTTACTTTCCTATATCTCACAAATTTATCAACCCTTGATCCAGGATAGAAAAAATAAGCTGTGAAGCAGGAAAGCATTCATTCTTAACACACATGCAAAAGATTTGTGTTGTTTTAGCAGAGCTAGTAGGACAAAAAAACCTGCACAGCAAATGTGCAAGTGTTAAATTTACACTGTGTGGTGTTTATATGTATCCACACAAATCAGCACACAGTTCACTGAGTGTTGTTTTTTAGTATTAAAGTTTTTTAGGTCATATAGTGTTCAACTGACACCATAGAGTGTTAAATCACTGGACCCCACCTCTTCCGAGATTGCAAGCCCACATTGGTAGCACACAGATGGGTGGCCCATATCTGCATGTGAGTAGAGAGTGTGTGTCTGACACTGTGACAGTTACTTATGCATGTATTGTGAAGAACAGGCACCAAACAATAAATGGACAGAGCAGTACTATGTCATTCTGCTTCTCCTATAGTGTGGATCACAGTGAAGTGTGCAGGACCAGACCAGGGTTCTACAAATGTAAGTTTGTTTATATGATTTTTATTATGAATACCTTTAATACTTATTTTTGATTGAATTCATCATTCGATCATTGTGATGTTTCTGTGTGTGTGTTTGTGTATTTGTTATATTGTGGGGACCAGATTTCCCCACCATGTGATAAAAATCTGTAAGTTTTTATGTTGTCGGGATATTTTTTCGGTCCCCATGTCGGTAACCGTAAATTTATAAAAATCTGTGAAAGCAATCGTAAAACTAAAAATGCCAAAAGTCTTGCATTTTGTTTGGTTACTTATGGTTAAGGTTAGGGCTGAGTACACAGCAAATGTGTCAGTATTAAATTAACACTGCATGGTGTTTATATGGGTCCACACCATTCAGTGTTACCTTTCACACTTTACAGTGTGCCATGAGTGTTCTTTTTACAGTGTTAATCTTTATTAACTATAATAGTGTTCAATTTACACCATAGGTGCTAAGTCAATGAGTCTCGACCTCCACATATCTGCCCCATTTTAATGTGTGCACAAGAAGTCATGAGGATCAGAAGAGCCATCCCAGATTTACCCACCATCATGAGAAAGACTCTGACCAAAAAGGACCTTACTGCTTTTTCTTGTTTCTGACTGACATTGAAGATTATAGAGCTGTGGTTTTATAGCATGTTAGTATCAAGTTAGAGGAAAAACTCTTGAAGGTGTACAGGGCATGTCTCCAGAGCAGTATATATTTTAATGGTGTGGCAGTGCCTTTGGTTACTAGTCCTGCCCTTGGCTGATTAACATATGCAGAAAGGTGTTAGTCCAGTTGTGATACCCTTTTCTGTGCAGCTCCTGGTTCCGCCCACTCCCCTGTAGACCAGTGGTGCAGGATATAAAGTTGAATAGCATGACACAGTACTGTTTTTGACTTCAGATTTTTTTTAATCCACCGCGATTGTGATGAATATGGTAAGAGAACAAAAAACACAGAAATAGCTCTTACATGCTAGCAAGTGACTAGGATGAGATGGTTTAGCATCTATGGTTTAGCTAGAGAAGGCCTTTCTAGTAGAAAGATGCTATGGTAATCAATTATTTTGTTCTAAGCCCTGGCCGATTGAAATGTTTTAACTTAATAATTAGTTGGCACTGATTTTGAGGTTTTGATTCTTAGTATGTAAAACTAAAATTTAAAAGTTTTTACACATATGAAAGATAATACAATAATAATAATACATTTTATTTATAGAGCGCTTTTAAAGATACTCAAAGACGCTTTACATAGGATCGGAGATACAATAAGATAAAAATATACATTAAAAAACACTTACATATAGGCAAAAGTTTAAGACAAAACGTATAGAACTTACATAGGAAGACAGCACAGGTAAGAACACATGAATGAACCAGATACAACACATGCATATGGGAGAGAAAGCAGTGATTATAGGCTATAGGCAGATTTGAAGAGGTGGGTTTTGAGCAGAGACTTGAAAGTTGCCAGGTCTGTACATTGTCTGATGGTTTGTGGTAGAGAGTTCCAGAGGGAAGGGGTGGCTACAGAGAAGGCTCGGTCACCCCAGGTTCGGTGCCTTGTCCTCACAGGAGGATGCAGAAGGTTGGCATCGGCGGAACGAAGGTTACGTGAAGGAGTGTGGTGGTGGAGTAGTTCCGAAATGTAGGAGGGGGCTTGGTTATGGAGAGCTTTGAAGGTGAGGAGAAGAATTTTAAACTGTATGCGATGGGTAATAGGAAGCCAATGCAGGTTTTGGAGGACAGGGGTGATGTGATCTCGCAGTCGGGAGTGAGTGAGAAGCCGTGCTGCAGAATTCTGAACGTATTGTAATTTATTAATTAGTTTGGAGGGTAAGCCGTAAAGGATGCTGTTGCAGTAGTCGAGTCGGGACATGATGAAGGCATTAATTAAGGTTTCAGCAGCAGAGAAGGAGAGTGATGGGCGGAGACGAGCTATGTTTTTTAAATGGAAAAAAGCAGATTTGGTGATGTTGTTAATGTGGGTTACAAAGGACAAATTGCTCTCAAAAGTGAATCCGAGGTTCTGGACGTGAGGGAATGGGGTCAGATTGGAGTGATCAAGAGAGAGGTGGAAGTTTTGTGTGAGCTGAGTGAGGGATTTGGGTGCGATGATTATCATGTCAGACGTATTGTAGTTTAGTTGAATGAAGTTGACTTGCATCCAGGCTTTTATCTCTTTGAGGCAGTTGGTGAGAGTAGAGTGGGTTTGGGGGTAACGGATTTTGTGGTGATGTAAATCTGAACATCATCTGCATAACAGTGAAAACGGAGATTGTTGCGACGAATGATGTTTCCAAGAGGAAGGATGTAAATGATAAAGAGAAGAGGCCCCAGTACTGAGCCTTGGGGAATGCCCTGGGACAAGGCAGCAGAAGGGGAGGAGCAGTTGTTGAGATGGATGAACTGTTGTCTGTTGAGAAGGTAAGATTTTAGCCAGGAAAGAGCAGGGCCAGTGATATTGAGAGACGATTCTAGGCGGGAGAGGAGGTTGTTGTGGTTAATAGTGTCAAAGGCTGCAGTGAGGTCAAGGAGAATGAGAATGCTGAGATGTCCAGTGTCAGAAGAGAGGAGAATGTCGTTGGTGATTTTGAGAAGGGCCGTTTCTGTGCTGTGATGAGAGAGAAAACCTGACTGAAATGTTTCAAACAGGTTATTGGAGTTAAGGTGGGCTCCAGGATTTTAGACAAAAATGGGAGACTGGAAATGGGCCGGAAGTTTGCCATGATGTCAGGATTTAGACCAGGTTTTTTGAGGATTGGTGTGACAGCGGCCAGCTTAAGTGAACAAGGCACAGTACCGGAACTGAGGGAGGAATTAGTGATAGATAAAATGAGTGGAGCAATAGCTGGAAGGCAGTCTTTGATAAGGTTGGACAGGACGGGGTCAAGGATGCAAGTAGTGGTTTTGGCGCTGGAGATGACTTCAGTGATTTCTGTGAGGGAGACAGGTGAGAACTGGGACAACGGCTGAGAAGTGAGAGGAGATGGGAAAAGTGGGGGAGAGGGGGTGTAGGGTGCCAGACTGACGTAGATGGTTTTCTATTCAGTGTTGGAAAAATGTCAGAAAGTCCAAGCATTTGTCAGTGGAGAATAAGTTAGACATGCCAGTATTGGGTTTGAATAGTTTGTTTATGGTAGAAAATAGCGCCTTGGGGTTGTTGGATCCAGAATGTGTAAGTTGTGAGTAGTAGTTAGATCATGCAGCAGTGAGGGCTTCCTTGTACTGTTGAAGATAGTCCTTGTATGTTTGGAGATGAACTGTTAATCCACTTTTTCTAAAGAGTCTTGCAAGTCGGCGTTTATAGGATTTCATTTTGCATAGTTCAGGAGTGTACCAGGGAGCTGAATGGGTGAAACTGACATTTTTTGTTCTGGCGGCGACAAGTTGGTCGAGACAGGAGGAGAGTGTGTCATTGTAATATGTAACCAGATCATGTGGACTGTCAGACAGAGGGGGAGGAGAGGATTGCAGTGTGCTGGTTAATAGATCTGAAAAAGTAGATGGTGGCATTGATTTGAGATTTCTGAAAGTTATGGAGCGACTTAGTTTTGAAGGTGGAGAGGGTATAGTAATGTCCATGATGACTGCCAAGTGATCCGAAATGTGAAGATCGATGCTTGAGAGTTGGTGAAGAGTGAGTCCAGTGGTGCAGACCAGGTGCAGTATATGGTGATGACTGTGAGTGGGGAAGTTTACATGCTGAGTGAAGTTGAAGCATTGAAGTAATTCCAAGAATTCCATGGCAGATTTGCAATTTGTATTATCAATATGAAAGTTGAAATCATCAAGGAGCAGAACGGATGATGACGAGGCACAAAGCTGGGTCAGAAAAGCAGAAAAGTCAGTGAAGAATGAGGGTTTGAGTTTGGGCGGGCGATAGATAAGTGCAATAGTCAGTGGGGTTGGACTGGACAGTTTGAAGGCAAGGTGTTCAAATGAGTTTGCAGTAGGGAAGGAGATGAACGATAAATTACCTGAAAACAAATATTAGTTGGGACAACAAATAGTTGGTTTTCTTCAAAACCTTTGAGTTGGCTTCAGAACTCAAAAATGTAGTGCAGTAAGTTGCCTTGAAATTTTATGTTGTCTTGACTTTTTTTCCAGTGTACAAGAGTCTATTGGGAATAAACTGTGTGTTTTGAAGCAAGTTCTTGAAATGATTGAGATGCTGGTCTTTGTTGTGGTACACATCAAATGTGCCAGTGTTAAATTAACACTGCATGGTGTTTATATGTGTACCACCCCAATCAGTGTTACATTTAACACTATAAAGAGTGCTGTGAGTGTTTTACGGTGTGAATCTTTATTAACTCTTATAATGCTCAATTTACACCATAGAGTGTTAAATCAACGTGTCTCCACCTCTTCCCAGATTGCAAGCCCATATGGGTGGTTCATATCTCTCCCATTCCAATGTACTCTCATTTTTTATGCAAACTTTATTGTAGCTCAGTTTAATGAAGAGTTGATAATTGCTTCGTCATACCTTGGTTCCCAACCACGTTAAATCCCCTTTCCTACAAGAACAAACCCCACCAAGATCTATTTTTGTGGTCACAATCAGTAGCAAACCTAGTGTTCTTAGGTTTTGTTTCCTGTGCCCTGTTCATCACCATCGTGGTAAGTTCTGTTTGATTAAAGACAGTACTTTGTCATGCTATGCAAGCATACATCCAGCGCTGTTGTTTACAGGGGAGTGGGTGGTACCAGGAGCTGTACTGCAGAGTGTATCACAACTCACCTAACATGTTTCCATATAAAATAGTCATCATCCAAGGGCAGGACTGGCAAGCAAAAACACCCCTCCCGCCATTAAAATATTTACCACTCTGGTGACTTGTACATCTCCAAGATTCTTCCTCTAATTCATTGTCAACACACAGTAAGATCACACGTAAGAAAAAAAAGTCAGTCGACGTCAAAGTGAACTTTATGTCATCTTTCCATATACATGTATACAGAAAAACGAGATGGCGAAGCTCAGACTCCGCAAAATATACATCCATCCATCCATCCATCCATTTCCCAAACTGCTTATCCCACTGGGTCGCGGGGAGTCCGGAGCCTATCCCGGAAGCCATGTGCACGAGGCGGCGAACAAATCAGGATGGGGGGCCAGCCCATCGCAGGGCACACTCACACACCATCCACTCACACATGCACCAGAATATACATATAATGGAATTTTTACACATAGTGTAAGTAGTCAGGAGAAACTGAGAAAAAAGACAATTCTAACTAAGTGGACTGAGAACAGTGCAAGACAAAGAAGAGTGCAAATGAGCTGAGAAGTATTTTAAGTACAGTGGCAGTAAGCGCTAACAGCTTTCTGGTGCAGAAGCATAGTGCAAAATAAGATTTTTAGTGCAATATGATTTTTGTGCAAATACGATATAAATACAATATATCTGTCTGTGAATGCAGTATAAATACAGTATGATATTTGTGTGAAAATACAGTATAAATAGTATAAGTAGTTTGATATCTATAATATCAGAGGGTGTAGCAGCAGAGTCAGTTTAAAATGTAAAACAAATAAATAGAAATCAGTGTAGGTCAGGTGGGTTAAGAGAGGGTTGAGGTAGATTGGAGGACCCTGGGGGGCAGCATGGTGTTGAGAAGCCTGACAGCCTGGGGATAAAATCTGTGATGCAGCCTGTCTGATCTGGCTGTGATGCTGTGGTATCTCCTCCTGGATGGCAGCAGGGTAAACAGTTCATGTGAGGGGTCCAGCACAATGCTGCAGGCTTTTCCAACAGTCCTTGTGGTGAATGTGTCTTGTAGTCATGGGAGAGGCACCCCAATGATATTCTCGGCTGTTCCTACTATCCTCTGCTGGGAACTGCGATTGGAAACGTTGCTGTTTCCGTACCAGATGGTGACGCAGCTGTTAGAACACTCTCAAAGATGCCTCAATAGAACGTGGTGAGGATGGGAGGGGGAAGGCTTGCTCGTTTCAACCGCCGCAGGAAGTGTTGTCTTTGCTGGGCCTTCTTGGTTAGGGAGGTGGTGTTGGCCATCCATGTTAGTTCCTCAGTGGTGTGCACCCCAAGGAAGTCAACAAGAGCAAAGCTTTGTTTAGCTTGCAGGAACACAGCTATCAAATCTTCAAGAACAATCAGAGCTGAGCCAACAAAACTTCAATAGAAAAGGAAAGGCTGTAAGGTCGTTTTTGGTCAGAGTATTTCTTATGATGGTAGGTGGCTCTGATGATCCTCTTATGATATCTTGTGTGCACATTAAAATTGGGCAGATATGGGCCACCCATATTGTACCTGTTTGCCACCCATATGGGATTGTAATTTGGGAAGAGGGGTAGTCATAGTGATTTAACACTCTCTGGTGTGGTATCAGTTGAGCACTATAAGAGTTAATAAAGATTAACACTGCAAAAACAACACTCACAGCACTCTGTAAAGTGTTAAATGTAACACTGATTGGAGTGGTACACATATAAACACTATGCACTGTTAATTTAACACTGGCACATTTGCTGTGTATTAGTGGCTCTTCCTCTTGTCTACAGACTTCTGTCAGCTGACACTGGACCCCAACACAGCACAGAGACGCCTGACTCTGTCCGAGGGGAACAGGAAGGTGACACGAGAGACACGGGAGATGTGGGAGGAGGAGCCATACCTGGATCATACAGAGAAATTTAACTGCTGGGAACAAGTTCTGTGCAGAGAGAGTCTGACTGGTCGCTGTTACTGGGAGGTTGAATGGGGAGTTAAAGCCCGAATAGGAGTGACTTGTAAAGGAATCGGGAGGAAAGGGGGGAGTGCTGACTGTCTGCTTGGATTCAATGACAAGTCATGGATTCTGTGCTGCTCTCCTTGCAGTTACTCTGTGTGGCACAATAATAAACGGACTGATATACACACACAACCCTCAGGTTCCCACAGAGTTGGACTGTATCTGGACTGGGAAGCTGGTACTCTGTCCTTCTACAGAGTCTCCTCTGATGGACTGACCCTCCTGTACAGGTTCACCTCCTCATTCACTGAACCCCTCTATCCCGGGTTTTATGTTTATTCAGACTCTGCAGTGTCCCTGTGCATACTGGAATAGCTCACTGTGTGCTGCATGAATCATTTTTTACATAATCAGAATCTGAGAAGTTGCTAATTTTCCATGGCAAAAAAATATAATCTTTGCTTTTATTCCAGTACTTACTTTTTACTCTGTTTGAAATATGATGTATGTTTAACCAAAATAAATGATTGAATGATTGAAACCTGAGACAGACTCTTTGCATTTTATGCACCTGCAAGGCTTCTCCAATCCCTCCTCATTGACACAATCTGGTGTAGCAGCAGGATGTACTCTCTAATAGCATTCTCGTTGCCGCATATGCAAAATATATGTTTTTTGCATCTCATTATTAAAATGTTTGATTAGTAAAATATGCAATTTTTATGTAAAATGTAGTTTTAAAATGTACTAAACTTCCAAAATTAAATTCATGCAGCGAATGCCATTTAAGAAATTGATAGACATAATTTGTCTTTCTCACACAGCAAATGTGCCAGTGTTAAATTAACACTGCATGCTGTTAATATGTGTACCACTCCAATCAGTGTTACATTTAACACTTTACAGAGTGTCATGAGTGATGTTTTTACAGTGTTAATCTATATTAACTGGTAGTGTTCAATTGAGTGTTAAATCATTGTGACTAGGCCAAGACAAACTAGAGAGCAAATGTGAGAGCTATCTTTGTGGTTGAAGGAGTGCATTTACCCTTAACCCTCTGGGCCCTGGGGGTAGGAAACACACCTTCACTGACTGGGGCATGATCACACATTTCTTCAAATATCATAAATTTAATTCACGGCAGATAAATTGTTTCTTATATATTTGTTTTGTCCACATTCAATGAACGGAGGCTGAAGTTCTGTACAAGATATGCATTTATTCCTAACTAACACAACTAACATAAGACAGACATTAAACTTAACATAAACAATAACAGGATAAAACTAAATAGATTGTACTATGAAAATGCAGTGATCAGATTTAAATGGGTAATCTAAAAAGGGAAACACTGTTCTGCAAAGCAAGCCCAGTTTGTGGACACACAACCCTGAAGTCATAAAGCAGATTATAAGAACAGCTTAAGTTGTTAGGATGAAAGGAAGTTGGTTTACTTGGTCGCAGAGTGGACGGGGTCTCGGCAGTAAACTGCAGAGGTGATGCACTGAGGGAATAGTAGCACTCAAGCAGGCCAGCAGTTGGAAGTGGAGCCCTTGAATTCTCTCTCCTTTATTCAGCTTTAAGGTGTGAGGCATTGTCTTGGTTGCAGTTCCTTGTTGGGTGGCAGGCTTCAGGAGGGCTTCTCATGGGCTGCTCTTCTTTGTCTTTCTGCGTGCTGATGTTCTTGCCTCTCTCTTCGGGCTGAAGTGCTAAAGTGATGAAGTGCTGAAGAGCCTATGAGCTTCTCTTTGTTCTGAGGTGCCAGGTTTTATAGTCTAATGTTCATGAATAGGGATGACCAGGAATTCGACACCTGAACCAATGGCTGACCATCCATTTGGCGGGCTTTCGGTGGGGTGTCTGTGGCAGTCCTTTTCGGATTTATAACCCGACTGATTCCACTTTACCAATGATTTTCCTTAACTTGTTGTAACTTTTGATACATACAGTTTTGTAGTAACCATTGACCAGATTTGGAATCAGGAGTGATTTTCCATCAGTTTGACAGCAAACATGACATACCAGCCTGGAGGTTCACACCTCATACCATCTGTATTAATTAATTAGCAATTACTTATATTATGTATGTTACTGACTCACATCAGTATATGGTATAGGTGTTTTGGGTTGCACCTTCGAAAGATGTTACACTTTGGGTAAATTGTACAGACATCACATTCACATTCAAACAACACATCTTACCCTTAAATAGGCGTGGCCATTAGTTTGTGGTAATAACAATTTAAATTGCACATCTGGGAACAACATATTTTGGTTGGTTTGCTCCAGAATGGATAATGTATACCTTAATTCAGTTCTTTTAATGCAGAGTAGCAGGACAAATGCTAACTGGCCACAGAGATCAGATAAGAGCCGTAGTGGAATGTGGAAGAAAAAGGGGGGGTTGTTAACAACAGAAGAACTTCTGATAGCTAGGACACACTAAGACACCTGGTTACACTATTTAATTTCAGAGATTCTTCTGGTATAACCATGAGAACACACACACACACACACATATACATATATACATATATATACATATATATATATATATATACATATAATTAATCTTTGGGCCACAAAAGATGGGACACTGGCCTTATTATCTGTGTGTAGGTGTGTGTATATGTGGGATCACTAACCCCCCTTTTGTGCTTAGGCAAACGAGTCCCTCTCGTACCAGGCTAGGACTTGTCTCAGGCAACCTGGAATCTCGGCCCTGTTGTATGCGCATGTCTTACCATGCCCTAGTCAGTGAAAGTGTGTTCCCCATGCATAGACCCCAGAGGGTTAACTTTACTATTTGAGAAATTCTTATCTGGTGTTGTGGTACCTTCTGATTGGAAGCATGCTAATATAATGGCCATATTCATAAAAGGGGACAGATGTAATCCAGTAAACTATTGGCCAGTGAGATTAACTTGCATAACTGGAAAATTAATGGAAGCTATAATCCAAGCAAAAATGGTGGATTACCTGGATTGAGATAACTTTCTGATGGATACACAGCATGGATTTAGCAGAGGAAGATCCTGTTTAACTAATCTACTTGGGTTCTTTGAGGAAGCTACAAGAGAAATTGATCACAAAAGGCCTACAATGTGATCTAGTAGATTTCCAGAAAGCCTTTGCTGTTGTACCCCATAAACGGCTCCTGCTTAAGCTCAAAGCAAAAAGAATTTTAGGAACTGTAGCAGCTTGGGTCGAAAACTGGTTAAGAGACAGGAAGCAGCGGGTATTTATTAGAGGCACAATGTCACAGTGGGCTTGCATTCATAGTGGGGTAGAGCAGGTTCAATTTTAGGAGCACTACTGTTTCTAATTTACATCAATGATGTTGACACTGTAGAATCACACATTTCATTCAATATCATAAACTTAATTCATGGCAAATAAATTATTTGTTATATATTTGCATTAAACATCTTAATCTTAGTGTACTTTGTAAATATGTCAGATTTATGTGAATTTGTAATTTGACATCAAAGTATAGACATTGCAAAATGCGGTTTGGAACAATTGCAGAAACATTATAAAAGTACATTGTAAGCAATGGTGGCAGTTTGTTTAGATCCCAGATATCTGATCACCAAAGTCTTGGCTACATGAAGATGCCTAAATGGTGTAGTTGCAACAATCAAATGGATAAATAAATAAGAAAACGTGAACTCATGTCACTATTTCTGGTCTCCCTCCATTGAATATGTAGGAGCTTTTATGTGTAAGCATGAGCCATTCACACCTGGCCACATCCCCCCCCCCACCTTTTATGGCACCGATGGGGATTTATCTGGATCGCGTTTCACCGTTACGTTGTTCATTAGATTACCATGCGAATGCGAGTGAATATGTAGAAATGCGGCTATTTAGAATGTGAATAGCGATCTTCGCGTGAGGGCGGTACTACACGCCCCTGATGCTGGTAAAACAAAGAAAGATGATATGGTTTACTTTTTTGCCGATTTTACCACATTTTAAAAACTTTAAATACTTCCGAACAACGGACGTTTTAAAAAGAAGACATTACGGATTTAGCCAGCGTTTTTTCCAATATTCTACATGAAGATTTCAGCAAGATATAAACTGAAATATACGCGAAAAGTATGCTGCATCGCCGACGATACACTCGACCCCAGGGGGTTAATCAGCATTCTCTGATGAATTAAATTAAATTAATTCACTTTACTACTACAATTGAACATAACTAGAACATTTAAACTAAATCAACACATGTAATAATTGTTTAACAGGAGACATAATTCTGAAAGCAAACAAGCATCTGCAGAGTTGGAAACATAAAAAAAAATAAATCACATTAATGCACACATTAGATTCAATAACCAAAATACAACAAGCAGGAATAAAATTTTCCTAACAGTGAATTGCCATACCTGAAAATTGACAAGCTGATTAGTATATGGCCCATACCTCTCATCCCTATTAAAACACAGGAAAGGGATAAATAAAAAAAAGAACTAAATTCCTTACTACATGAGTTAATCTGAAAAAAAAGTTATTACATTTTTTAAAAACAAAACGTAACACTTTTTACTTGTAACAAAAATTCGGGTAACACTTTACTTAAACAGGTCATTATACTGCATTATACATACCTTCGCAATGCATTATAATGCAGGTTACGTCTTTATAGTACTGTCCTAAGGATTATATTCTCTAAGTGTTATACAGTGCTAAATAATACCCCATATATTTCCTCCCTTTGGGACTCACATGAGTCCCACACACAATCCTGTCCATCGAGCCTAGGAAGGAGGGCAAAAACCCTAAGCTTTGAGGAAATTCCACTCCCAACCCGCTAAAAGGCACACACACCTTCCATAACTGGCATGGCTCACAAACTACCAACACTCAAATTCAGACATCCAGGGTACAGTGGCTTCTTCAGTAAATAATGGAGAGGATTTGTGTGAATTGGGGTGGCAGGGGGATGCAGTGGTTAGCACTGATGCCTCATACCTCTGGGACTGGAGTTCAAGTCTCCGCCAGGATTCCATTTGTGTGGGGTTTGCATTAAGTCCTGGGTATGATGTTAAACCGCATCAAGCCCTGCACGTGGTCCTATAACATCCAGGGAAAAAAATTGGGGGTTGGAGGCGTGATTGGCAGTCCAGCCACTCTAAAACAACTCACAACAGCTTGGTCAAAACAGGCATGAAACCTTTCTGCTCTCCACGGGAGTAGCTCTGCTGCAGCCATCCACAGGAATGCTGCATGCATCATGAAGGGGATGGGGGAAAGCCTTCAGGAGCCTCATCCCCGGACAAATCGAAACCATCAGATAGCCAGTAGAGTCAGGCCTGTTGGGGATCGGGGCTGGTTTGGTGCTGAGGTGTCACCTGCTACGTGGGAGCACTGGGGTCCCAGTTTGAGGTGACCCATCCAGGTAGGTGCGTGGCACATCTTGTCTCTCCGGCAAGATGACCATCTTCCTCTGCTGTCAGGGGAGCTTCGTAAAGTCCGCATTTCAGTGGCGGCACTCTCTGAGGTACGCAGACTAGAGAGTGGCCAGATGTCTGTAGGTGGGTATACCTACTTTTGGTCTGGTTGGTCTGGTGGCTGCCCTTCTCAGGGAGTAGCTGTTGCTGTAGCAAATCGGCTTCTTACGATGGTGTCTGATGTCACTCCTTTCAACAAGTGAATTTTGAGACTCAGCCTAAGGCACTCCTTGGGTGTCTTGTCTGTTGTCTCAGTCTATGCTCCGACCGTGGTAAGTAATGTCTTGGTGAGGAAGACATTTTACTTGCAACTTTAATGGGCAGTGCTGGGAAGATTACTTTGGAAATGTAATTTGTTACAATTACAAGTCACTCCATTTAAAATGTAATAGTAGTGTAACTATTTCAATTACTATATGAAAGTAAAGTAACTAATTACATTTGATTATTTTTTGATTACTTTTCTGAATAATGAATGAATATTCTCAACCGTTAACCATTTTGAAATTTTGTAACCTGGCAGTGTTTACCTTACAGCAGTACTAAACACTGACTACTGTCAAACTCCTTTCAATACATGAATTAACATGATTATAATTGATCAATTTAATAAAGATAATAACATCCAGCAGAAGGTCAGATTTCAGGCCTTGATTTACTGTAAGATCATACAGTTATAAAGTCGTAACTTTTTTTTATAAAATCAACAATACTGCTAAATGAAATATTAATAGCACTGAATAAGTGGATGTCTATTCTTGTGAGAGTGTCTGTGTGTTATCTCTATCTGCCAATAATTAAAACAGAACTGTGGACACTGTAGTTTAGTGTCAAGACAAAGAAATTTTATGAAAGATTTGCATCTACAAGTCAATGCAATTTGGGCATAGAACTGTGGACACTGTGCTTCAACTGTAAAGCTTCGTACGAAGACAAAGAAAAACCTTAAAACATTTGTATGTAAAATTTCACAACCAAAAAATTTAATCAGAGTGTTCAGAGTGCTCCATTTCAGTCAAAAATCGAACTGGACGATCGAGCAATGGATAGAGGTACTAGGTGTCCAACACCATGCATCAGTCATTGTGGATTAGATCCGGATAGAGTTGTCTATTGTAACGGAGCAGAAGGACCTCTTCCATTCAGGAGTGCTAATATCAGACTTAACATAAATCATAAATAACCTTAGCATATTGAAGGAGGACGGCACATTTTCTGTTAATGGCATCAGAAGTGCCAGTGTGGCTTTAAAGTACGGTACACACTTCGCGATTCATTGTGGTGTTCACGCATGCTGTCAGTGTTTATGCATGCTATCATTGTTTACATTTTGTTTTGTTGTCCTATGCGCCGTATCTTATGATTTGAGTTGGTGTTGCCATCGTAGTCTGCATACTTGTCACAGCCAAGATTATTAGATCCGTATCGCGCAGTGTGATCGGTAATGATTTTATAAGATTGCTGAAATCACACAGTGTGTACCAGGCATTACACTTTAGAAGCATGGTGTGGCACGCAGAAGGTAGGCATGTCTTCCCTGCTTTGTTTAATATGACTCTTTGTAGTTACAGTAAGCTGCACTTACCTTTAGATGTTTCTTCAGGTTGGACATGGACTGTTTAGATGTCAACAACATATTTACAGCCGGTAAACACGCACTGCATTGCACAGTTAAATTTGTGCGTTTTTCCGTAATGTAACGGGAATGTTTTTTATATTTCCAGCAATGGGATGCATTCCTTTCCATGTCTGCCATTGCCTGCAACAGAAACTCAGATTGCTCAGGCAAGTTAATTAGCAGAATTGGCGCTGCAAACGTAGACGCGACAGGATAACCAATCAGAAGCATCGAATAGTTTCAAACTTTCGGCTGTGGAGGGAAATGGCAAAGGAGGATGTTGTGCATAAGAAAAACATGAAAAGCAATAAAAATTCTGTTATTAAAGATATTGGCAAGGTTAGATATTAGCAAGGTTACAATCTTATGATGTAACTAAAATTGTAATCATGAATATTTCCATAAGTAACTGTAATTTAATAAATTTTTAAAAAATTGTAATTAAATTACGTAACGCCGTTACATGTAACTTGTTACTCCCCAACAATGGTTGTGACTGACATTTATTAATATCTATTTTATAGTTTAGTTGTACTAATTTATCTTTATGTTGAGGTGTATTCATTAAATGTAAAGCACTTTGGGACAGCAAGTGGTTGTCTGTAAATGTGCTATATAAATAAACGGGACAGAACTGAGGTCCTTTATGTGCTTTTGAAGACAGAAATGTCTGTGTTTGTTTTAACAGAGGGATAAATATTCCTGTTTGCATGTGTCTCACTATTTGTAAGTGTATCACAAATGTGAGACAAATGTTTGTCCATAAAGGCTGTAAACCCTCATGCACATGCGTTTTGATCTCTAAGTGTTACATTCCGGCTACTACCAGGAGCAGCATAAACGGACTCAGACCTGGGATGGCTGATTGTCACGGGGAATTTATTAACAAATAACACAAACGTGAAAGAACATAAATGAAAAGGACAATTAAACATGAAAACATGTCGCAAAATCAGAAAGTTATTCACATTAGTCTTTTAAGCGAAACATAAAATAAAATAAACAATAATATAAAATAGAAAGACTGCAGTCAGAATAGCAAACTAAGTCCATTCTCATAATTGTTAAATAAGTCAGGAGACTGCTGGCCATTCCAAGTTTTTAAGGGTACCACCTTGTTCATTTCTCTGAATGTAGTTCTGACATAGCCTGAAGGAATATTTTGGGTCATTGTCTTGCATGTGCCGTGTAGCAAAGCTAAAAAACTATTTTTTTAACTTCAGGTCAGGTCAGGTTACCGCGTTACTGCACCCACCACATGACGAAACACCTCAGAATCCCGGCCGGCAATCCCCCAGGCAGATACACAGTCCAGTCAAACCCTCCGGAAATGGCCATCAATCTGCCGCAGCCAGGTATTACGTGGGTGTCCCCTTGGCCTGGTCCAGCTGCTTGGGTACTCAGCAATGCCGGATCACCCTCAGGGAAATACGCCACATAACCGTAGTAACTGATGCTCCCTCACAGTGCAGGTAATGTGCCTCATTCGGGACTCCTCTAGCAACCAGTCATTCGACACAAAGTCAAACCAGCCATACAGCAAGACAGGGAGCACCAGGCCTCTAAAGACTTGGACCTTCATGCTGTTGCAAAGATATCGAATTTTATTTGCAGTACTTTAATTTTACAATAATACTGTATTTATGACTTTGATGTCCTATGGTAATTGAATTAATGACGGTACATATTTCCCGTTTCTGTGGTGTTGCGGTGGGGACGATAATTCAGGGAAAGCTGTTTCTGCATCCGGCGGGAAACCATCAGTCGCCGCAGCACTGCTGTAGGGTGCATGCGGCGAGTTTTGCTCTCTCAGGTTAAACTCTAGTAAAGGTGTTCCGTTTTGTTTTTCAAAGTTTAATTGCTTCTTTTTTGGCATTATTTTACCCAGTAAGGAGTGTAGTTCATTTTTAATAATCCTTTTCCTGTGTTTTAATATGGGTGAGATAGATGGTTTCCACATGTTAATTCGCCTGTCGGGTTCAGGTACATCAGTTCACTGATTTAGTTTGGAAAAATTTATTTCTGCTTCTTGTAATTTGGCTATAGAATCTAATGTGTGCTTTTAATGTGTAAATTTTTTGTTTACATCTCTACACATATATTTTTTTTTGATTTCGCAGCTGTGTGTCCTGTTAAACGATTATTATATATGTTGAATAATTAATTATGTTCAGTTGTAACTAGTAAATTGAATATATTATTTTAATTTAGTGGAGAATGAGGTTTAATTATGTCACTCAGTAATGCTTTGGAGACCGCTGAACCAGGACATCAATAAGATACAATAAAAAGCCTTTATCCTGGTAGGAAATACAATATATATACATAAATTTATAAAATGGACATATACAGGGGAGGGGAAAAGCCCCCCCACGCATCAGGATTACATTTTGCTGGTTCATTTTAGTCAGAGAGAAAACCCGTTATTTTGCATGTTTGTTCAGCTTGCTCTATTATTATTGTTATTTTTTGTTTCATTTCTATCAAACATATATTTCAAAGTAAAAAAGGATTATACAGATTAAAAAGCAGAGATTTACCATTAAGAACCAGCAACATGGCACACTGTGATACAGTAAAAATGATTTCTATAGCACACAGTGAGCTATCCCAGCATGCACAGTGATACTGAGCAGTTTATATAAAGCCCAAACCCTGGATAGAGGGGTTCAGTGAATGAGGAAGTGACCCTACGCAGGAGGGTCAGTCCATCAGAGGAGACTCTGTAGAATGACAGAGCACCAGCCTCACAGTCCAGATACATTCCTACCCTGCGGTAACTTGAGGGCTCTATGGGTATGACAGTCTGTTTATTCTTGTGCAGGACAGAGTAACTTTGAGGATCACAGTACAGAATCCATGAATTGTCAATGTGTCCAAGCCCACAGTCAGCACTCTGTCCTTTCCTCCTAATTCCTTTATAAGTCACTCCTATTTCAGCTCCATATCCACCCCACTCAACCTCCCAGTAACACCGACCAGTCAGACTCTCTCTGCACAATACTTGATAACAGCGGTCAAATCTCTCTGGTTGATCAGGATATGGCTTCTCTGCCCCCCATGTCACCTTCCTGTTCCCCCCTGACAGAGACAGACGTCTGTGTGCTGTGTTGGGGTCCAGTGTCAGCTGGCAGGAATCTGTAGGCAGGAGGAAGGGCCACTAATACCATCAGGCAGAGCAACACTTTAGTCTGTATTTTATTGCTTTGTACAATACAAAAACAGCACAGCTACCCCTAACGAATCAGGAATTCAGGTACAGGCAGCCCCTGAGTTAAGAACACCCGACTTACAGACAGCTCGTACTTACAAACAGAATGCTGTACAGCTTGTAATATTAAAAATGGTTCATAATAATGAATGCACACGCTACTTTGTGGAGCTTGTGAAAACATTGTAGTTTGTTTTTTAAACACAAATGTGGAAATGTACCTGCATACAGTGCAAAAAACACACTCATCACAATAACTGTGTGAACACATTCATACAGTAGTATTAATGGTATTATTAATAAAAACCTGCAAACACACTTACATTTCTGTAAGCCTGATCTGGTCCTGCACTCTCCACTGTGGTCCACACTACAGGAGAAGCAGAATGACATAGTACTGCTGTATCCATTTATTT
>JAODLD010000075.1:278946-299692 GCA_026781065.1 Mormyrops boulengeri | reverse complement strand
AGAAAAAGCTAACTCATGTCACTATTTCTGGTCTCCTTCCATTGAATATTTAGGAGCTCTTATGTGTATGCATGAGCTATTCACACCTGGCTACATCCCCTCCCCACCTTTTATGGCGCAGATGGGGATGTATCTGGATCGCTTTTCACCACTGCGTTGTTCATCAGATTACCATGTGAATGCGATTTGAATATGCGGAAATGTGGCTATTTAAAATGCGAATAGTAATCTTCACGTCTGGGTGGAACTACATGCCCCCGATGCAGGTAAAACAAAGAAAGGTGACATTGTTTACTTTATTGCCGATTTAACCTAATTTTAAAAACTTTAATACTTCCAACAATGGACGTTTTGAAAAGAAGACAGATTACGTATTTAGCCCGTGTTTTTTTCATGATTCTACATGAAGATTTCAGCGAGATATAAATGGAAATAGACGAGAAAGATACGCGGCATTGCCAATGGTGCTGTTGTCCCCAGAGGGTTAAGGCCAGGTGCATCCCCAGGAAGGGACAAGCTGCTGACATAGGCAGCGAAGCGGCAGGCAGATGAGCTGTGGGCGTAAGCAGTGAAGCACCGGCGATACGGACTTCGGGCGCCCGCTTGGGCGAAGCGGCGGCGGTGATGTCGGGCGCGAACACCGCTGGGTTCAGGATCGGAAGGGACTCCTCCCAACATACGGCAGGGCAGGCAGCGGAGACCGAGATGGCCCCTAGGAACACCACTGGCGCCTCCTCCCGTCTTCGGCTTTTCTGCTTCTTCTTGCCTCCCTTTTCTGTTGAAGCCTGGGGTACCTATAGCAATTCCGCCAGTGGACCAAAAGGCAAGCCACAATCTGTGGCCACCTGCTTCATATTGGCTTTGGCCACCCCACGTCTTAGCCGCTGCAGGTTATTCTTAGCTCTTCAGCGAGGAGAGCATCTTCAGAGAGGGACATCTCTTTGAGAATGTCCCTTGTCTGGAGGGCGAGGGCTCGAAGCATGGGGTCGTTCCTGATCTCGGGCTGATCGAGCCAATAAAGAGCCTCGTTAGCCAGACCGAGATATTCCTCATCGGTCAGGGCAAGGGTCTTCTTCGGGAGTCCGGTTATTCTGTCATGACTTGCGGGGGCGGAGCGGGAACAGAGGAGCAGAAGTCCGGGGAGTTGGGGAAATGAGGGCTTTATTTGGGGAGAATACATCCACAAACTAAGAATAAAATTTCAAGCAAAAGTATTGCTTGTAAAATTCACTCTAGGTCCTGATTAGTACACTTGGTCTGACCACTAGATTGGGGATGAAACCCCAAGGAGAAGCTCACGGTGGCACCGAGCAATTTGCACAACTCCTGCCAAAAACATGACACAAACTGGGGACCCCGAGCTTTAAAACATGATCGACTAACAGCTGGGCAGAGGGGAGCTTTAGAATGGGAATGAAATGGACTGCCTTGGAAAATTGATTGACCGCAGTAAGGACCGCCATGTTCCCATTGGACAATGGAAGTCCTATAACAAAATCCAAAGCAATATGTGACCAGGGCCAGCGAGGAAGGGGTAGGCCAGCTGGGGCCTAAGACGGTGGGATGGGGTCTTGTTACGTGTGCAGACTGGGTAAGCTGCAATATAGCTCTGAATATCCCGAAGCATTGACGGCCACCCAAGAGGGCCATAGTTCCCTGGAACCCCTGCGTGGCATGATAAGAGGGAAGAGTGCCTCCACTGGAGTGTTCGAGTACGCAAAAACTTTGGGACATAGACTCGATTCGGGAGCCCCCCCTGCGGGAGAATGAAAAAAGTGCTGTACCACTTTGACCGCTTCCTTAATACCCCAGGATTTAGCCCCAAAAAAGCAACAGAATGGGGCTGGGGTCATCCATGAGGACATCCTCATCAAACTGCCATGATAGCGCATCAGTTTTGCAGTTCTTCACCCCGGGCCTAAAACAAGGAATTGAAGAGGGCAAAAAAAAGAAACACCTAGCTTGGCGGACATTAAGGCGTTTAGTGGACTGTAAGTATTCAAGGATTTTATGGTCCGTTAAGACCAGAAATGGCTCAGCTGTTTCCTCCAACCAGTGCGTCTGTACTGTGACACAAGACCAGGACAGAGGGTTCAGAGCGACCAGGTTGAAATATGAGGATGAAACAGTGAATGGTCAGAAGGTGAAGCAGGGTCTTAAATAGGAAGTCCTATTGTTGGTAAGCCGGATCAGCTGTCATCATGGAGTGGGCGTGCCCGGGTGGGTGTGACAGCATCCACTCCTCCAAGGCCAACTTCATGGCCAGCAGCTTGCAGTTCCCTATACCATAATTCTTTTCAGCTGACGTCAGCTTGCGGGAGAAGAAAGCACAGGGGTGAATCTTGTTGTCCTCTGCCGATCACTGAGATAAAATGGGCCCTGTCCTCTATCAATGTGCCAAAATTCAAAAAAAGTATAATCAAAAAATGCTAACGATTACAATAGTTGCCTACTCACCGTCAAGTCCTTACCCCCTAATAAATATGAGCAACTATTTAAAATAGAGTCATTATTTTTGCATTGTCAAAAAAAGGGTACAGATTTGTACCTTTGCTTGTCACTGGGGCTGTACACTCAAGGGTCTGGCGTACCCTTAGCTGAAGGTAATTGTACGTTTTATGGTACAGAAACCATTGATGGTACATAAATGCTGTTTGTACCTTTGGAATGTTCCTCAGGGTCCATTTCTGTACCTTAAAAGGTACAATTACTAGGGCACAGCCCCAGTGACAAGCAAAGGTACACATCTCTTGTCACAGCAACTCAAATTCCAATGTGAGACCCCCACAATTCAACGAGGCAATGTATACTTTGGAGCAGAAATCATAAGACACACACACGTATGCACATACATACACAATACAGCAAAGTATTTTGCAATTACAAACATAAACATGAAAATAACAAATTGTCATACACAGTGCAAACACATAATGTCACCAAACCACCTAGAGATACACATACATTGGGCACAGTGACCTTACTGTGTAAGAAGCTGAGACCCGATGCTGTTAGTACAAGTCCTGTCTTGTTATGTTCCTAAATTTCATTCTCTCATCCTAAAACCCTTAGCTCAGAGGCTGCACATGAAACACCCATATTCAGAAACAGCACTCTGGGTGCACAGAACCAAGTATAAGTACTGCTCTCTGTCAGGTATTCACTTTAGCACCCAGAATGTATTCTTATAGAAGAAAATGCTGCTAATGTTATTAACCTTAATTAATGCCTGCTTCATCCAAAACGTCTTTGTCTGAGGCATATTTTAATGAATACATCTGCGGAATAGGGGCTTTCTGAGCGACAAGCAATGCATTCCAGTTCAATTTGTTGCCTCCTAATCTATTGAAAAATGATCACGTCGACATTTTGTGTGAAATCATTTTGCGTGCTGGACACCATTCAAGTTTTTATAATATCAAAAAACCTTTGGTCAAAATGCTTCGCTATATTGGAGGACAACTTTCTGATACAGCTTTTTGTGCATTTGACGAACAACTCTGAAGTTCTGCAAGACTTTATTTTCAGTCTGTAAAATCACAGACATCAGTTCAGTAATATCGCACACATGATTAATTATTAAACATATGTAATTGCTCATTAAATGTTTCATCGTTTCATCTGTATCATTGTGGGCGCAGCCTCCATGGCCAACCAGCGTGGAGAAAAGGCTTTTTGATGGACTTTGGCCAATGTAGTGGAAAGTTACCACCAAGCAGGTTTCCTGATGGTTGCTAAGGAAGTTAGGCTAGAAAGTAAGGTTGCTATGCTCGCAGAAACAGATGCAAGGGACTGGGGAGGGGGTCTTAGACCCTACCCAGGTTAAGCTAGATAAGAGACGAATATTATTCCATATATGGTACATATAAGACGCTTGTGTTAGACGGGAAGTTTATTATAAGTTTGCAAAAGCAGACATAGGACTTCCGGTTGTAGTTACTGAGAAAGGTCATTTGTGTGTCAGTATAAAATGAGAGCAGCTGCGTCTGCTATTTGGGAGAACTTCTCAGAACTGTCTGTGGAAAGTCTCCCCGAGCTCGTACAGAAAGATATCTCAATAAATGAAGCTGAGTTCCAAATCATTGAACTTGTTTGTTCATTCCTACCTCCAAATTTCCTTAACACCAACCTTCACAGGGCAACAAGGATAACAGACTCATTGATGGACTTTGTCTTCATTCTTAATCAATGCTTATACCTACCTTTTGCAAACATGTCCACTTTTTTCTGTTTTCAGTAATGCTAATATGTCCAGCAGGGTGGGCAGTCAGTTGACCTTGGACCCCCAGAGGTTTTTTTTCTCCTTACTTGGGAGTTTTTGGTTCCTCTCCTCTGTTGTCTTCTGGCTATCTTTATTTAATTTCTTTCCTCCCCTTTTCATGTTCTGTATCTCTTTCTAATGATGTTTTATGTATCACAACACATCCATGTAAAGTGCTTTGGGACAACTCTGTTGTGAAAGGCGCTATATAAAAATAAATTTTATTTAATTAAATATACTGGAGTTAACAATTATAATACCTCACCAAAATATTATTGTCGGAAAAAAGCACGATAATATAAATATGATAAATACAGTGACTAAACTCTTTTAAGGTATCTGCATTTTAATTACATCAACATAAGCCTTATGGTTGTAATAGTATGTGTCGGTGGTAATCACTCATATTAGCATGAGAAGATTTACAAGTAACCCGTCTGCGTTCAGTGGCATGGGAACCAGTGGGGACGGGCGGACGTGTATCCCCCAATATTTAATTTGGCTTCATTGCTCCCCCTGCCCCCAAAGAAAAACAGACCTTTGCAGTTTGTATTATTAAAGTGTGTCCCCTTCCAATATCAAACTCTCCTACGCCCTCGAGTGCAGTACAAACCCTGTCATTTTACAGGAATAGATGAACACGCATGAAATTATAGCGTTACAACCGAGTAAAATTACGCCCTGCGTCTGTTTCAAACAGCTTTCACTGGACGGACACCAGGAAACGTTTATGGAGGATGACCAAAGGAAACCAAAGAAGATCAAGTGCATAATTATTACAAAATTTGTGCTCTGTAAATATAAACATAATCTTTGTCAGCGAGAGAAAATATACGCAAGTATTCTACTGTTCACAGTTAACGAATTTTACTCATTGATTAGTCTTCTAGGTTGTTTCTTAGTTCTATTTGCTGCACAGTAACAGCAAATAAACCCCGTTTTAAAACAGGTGCGGTTTGGTCTCGGCACCGTGGGGTGGCGTTTTACGCCACTTTCGAAAATGAAAGACTCTGGGAGCTCGCTCTCCTCCTAAAATCAATCTTATCAGCAATTCAGATTACATGCAAATCAGCAGCGTCATTCCAGTGAAAGAGCTGACCGAGTAGGGGACAGTGTTGCGCATTCCTTGGGGAAGGAATTCGGTTGTTCTTTTCAGCCGGCTTCGAAGAAAGTCTCCAGTCAATGCATTACATTTAGCTGCTATAAGGAGGTTTTGAGGCTTGCACTGAAGTGAAACTAAACTGTAATCCATTGTATAGAGCAATTTATTTGTGGTATTTTTTTTTCCAACAGTGTTTTTTAAACCTGGGGAAAAGCGGCACAAAGTGTTACTGGTTACCCGGTTGTTCTTGTACGTAGTCTTTTTGTGGTCATGGGTACAAATCGGAACCGGACTGTTAACTTGTGCGGCTGGGCGATGATTATAGTTATTGTTTTTAATCGGCACTACTGCCATGGAAGTTGTTTGGAGAAAGAACTAGAGAAAAGGGAAGAAGAGGCGAACATAGTTTTAACCGGGACTGTAGAAGAAATTATGAACATGGACCCAGTTCACAAAACGTACTCTTGCAAGGTAAGATTCCCGAGAGAAAGGGTCTGTAAAGAATTCAGTTTCAGACCACGGATCATGTCGACATTCATCCGAATCCACAACACCTATGATCGATTCCTGTCATTCTAGTTTTGAATGGTTTTGTAAACTGAATTTAAAGCATCATTCTATAGGCGGTTTAGTTAGTCTTCTGATTAGTTGGTGATTTTTAAGTATGATTCAAACAACTTTTATGAATTTTGTACCGCATAAAAAGACTACAAAACAATATTTTTATTCTTCAAAAAGCTGGATAATAAGACAATTAATGCTAACTGACCTGACACCTGTGTGAACACAGTCTTTCTTGCATTAGCAATTTCGGGTACCGCAAGATAATAATGAGCTTATTTATTTGTTGGCTTATTTTTAAATAAATGAAGTGGTATAACGAATGACGTTTTACTGTTAATTGATAAATATGTTGTTAGCGTGTTCATTGTGTAAAAAAAAAAAACAAATGTGAGAATAGTCAATAGGAAAGAAAAGAAACTGTAACCAGCTAAGATCTATTAACTGTTTTCACTTGGCGATGGAGTCCGTGATTTGGTGCCTCGTCAATGAATAGGTGTAGGACAAGATGAGCCTTAGATTTCAAAACGGTTTAACGTTTACGTGTCTAATTCCCCGTCTGTTATGCAGGCTAAAATATCCCAATGGTGTTATTGTACGATTCTCACTAGTAAATTATACCAATACCAGTTTCTAACCCTAATACTTAGGGTGACCTATAATGAACCGACCGTTTAATTAGTTGATTTCTTCTTGTATTTACGGACAGCGTCGCCCAGAGTTGACAACATAACTGAAATTTCTGAAAAATGTAATTCCTCTTGCACAATGACATTTTAGGTCCAAAAAGATATCTTGGTAGATTAACTTCTAGGTAATGTAACCTATAGCAAAAATGCACTGAATGCAGATAAGTGCATACGACATAATCAAGGGCATAATATTATTAAAATTCAAAAGGGGCAATTTCCGCGTATTGTGTTTGCGATGGACATACTATGGTTAAATATGTCTAACAAATGTGCAGCGTAGAATCGAAAAGTGGGCAAAAACATCATCAACGTAAAAGTTGCATTTTGTGGCAGCCGTTTTAAAGCTGTAGGGATTCAGGGTTTGCTTTTCTTGAATCCATTGATCAATTTCGAAATCAACCTAAATCAAGACCATTTCCATTCCTGCAGTCTCAGGAAATGAAAAAGGATAAGATTGATTGTACTGCATTTTATGTTATAAGCAATATTGATGTTCCTCTGTTGCCAGCATTTCAGTTCTCTGTGGGCTCAGTCCTCTTCCTCATCTCTGTTTCCGGGACACTAATGTATCTTAAATCTTGTGGTCTCAAAATATTCTGCCTATTAACCTGAAAAAAATAAGTGCACAACATTGCATCTCAAAGTTCTGTTTCAACAGTCTATTAAAATATCTTTCAAGCTCAATGAAAGGATGGGGTGGCACAGTGGCTCAGTGTCAGCACTGGGAACTCACACCTTTGGTTGTACAATCTCAGGGTCTGAAGACTTGCACGTTTGGTGGATCAGTATTTCTAAGCGGGCTTTAGTTTTCACCCTGCAATAATTGGCTTGGCCTGTGTTTCCTGGGATAGGCTGAATACAGCTCTGCATTGGATAACTGGCTATGAGAAATGGATGGGTACACATAGTTTGTGCCTATAATTCTATATATTTTTTATTTTTACAACAAACAGCATATAACTTGATGCTTTGAATGTTTTCCAACATGTATAAAATATTTATCATGTTAATTTTAAGAGGTAAGGTATTCTGATATTGTGTGTGTGTGTTCAGAAATACATATTGAATTAAAGGTATGGTGAATTTTTTAAGGCCGCAGCCACCTTCAGACTTAACCAGCATTCTATCAATAGTTAATTTAACTTTCAGTCTAGTTTACTGTATAAACTAGTGCTTGCCCAAACAGGTTAAAATATGAAAAGGAGTAAAAACTTGGGCTTTGATAAATTATTTTAGTAATTAGTCTGTGTGTAAATGTTGGTGAATTAGTACTGCATTTTCACACTTTAATTTGATCTAAAACACCTGCGCTGTAAGTTTTGTTCAGTTAGTAAAAAATTCTAAGCTTTCCCTTATATTTTTTTTAACTATGGCTGTGTTGAACAATGATAATTTTTGTTTATTTAGTTTAGGTTATTCAGGGAAAACAAACTTCTTTTGTCTTTATAAAAATTACAATGTTACTGATTGTTTCAAACATAAAATTGAGCTATTTAGAGTCCCTGTTTAAAACTGAATGGCATTAAATAAACATTGTTATTGAGTTATTTGGACCTGGGGTAAATTCCACCTGAGCTCATGTGGAATTGCTGCCGGTTTACTGCTTTTTGTGTCTCTCCCTGGGAAGGTCAGAGTGTGGCGCTATTTGAAGGGCAAGTCCAAGGTGAATGGTGAGGTCTTGCTGGATGGTGGCAACAAGGTGATGATCGGTGGCTTTGGAGACCCAGAAATCTGTGACAACCAGGTGGCCACGGGCGACACTCGTATCTTTTTTGTGAACCTGGCACCTGAGCCCATGTGGCCAGCTCACAGGAATGAACTGATGCTTAACTCCAGCCTGATGAGGATTACCCTACGCAACTTGGAAGATGTAGAGCACTGTGTTGAAGGTAAGAAGTGATCTGTTTACTGAACTTCATTGTAACCTCCAATGACAGTGTTTAGTCAAAATGGAAAGCTGATAATGAGTCACATTGAGCACTGAAAAGGATTTTTTTTTTCTGAGGTATATGTTGTGTTAATAGTTGATTTCATTACGTTTTTTGAGTGTACATTGAGGGGTGGCTTCTATGAACAACATCAAGACATCTACAGAGAAATCTGTTACAGTCCTTTGGCACTGTAATCATTAAGTCCTTAGTGCACTAACACCTGTGAGCAGTGCTCTGATTTTTTTTTCTGTTATTTTGGGCTCCCAAATATGATGAATTCGTGTTTGTGGGGTGGTTATATGAATTGAAAATCACAGCTGTTTTTGAAACACGCTGGGTTTTTGGGCATTGCCATGTCTTGCCTGCTGCAAAAGCCCATGACAATGTAAGTGCTCTATTAATTGTCTGCTTGCTGCTTTGCCATCACTGTTACTAGTGCTGGCAACCCTCTTCCCATAAGAGTGACATGTAAGAACTACATCCTGGGGGTGAGATTTGACACTTATGAAGTCAGACAGGAGCTTGTAAAATTTTGAAGTACAAGCTTAAGCCCAGAGGCCTGGCCTTATGTCCCACAGGAGATCAACTCAATAGTAAAAAGAAGGATGATTGAGGGCCTCAGGCTTCATTCGATTTTGAGAAGCTTGCAGTTATAGATAAAACCAGTGATACTGAGCTGTTCAGTTGTGGAGGTGTGTTGTGAATTATACTACTTTGGATTGGCTCAAGAGAACAGTGAGAAAGATCCATTCTCTGTTACCTCATGTCGAAGGTGGAACTGTGAGTCTGCACCAGACTCTAGCTGCCTGTCAGTTTTTCGCATGTGATTTCATTGTCACACCAGAAGATGTATTAATTACTTAATTAATTCATTAAATTAATTCATTTATTCATTCAAGTCTTGGATAAAATATGAATTGTTTCCCTGCCAATGATTCTTAAATGGAGTAAGATACAGAAGAGAAAGTAATGGTTGGAAATTCCATTGCATATGCAGTTTTTATATTGTAGGTTTTGATTGTACTAGATTTCAAGATAGCAGTTATCTGACAGTTATCATTTTTCCAAGACAAATATTACCCTACTTCTGCTTTAAATAATTGTAATTATTTTCAAAAAATATCTGCATTACTTTGATGCACACCGCATGTTTCTAATGTTTCTGCGTAGCTAGTTCTGTCATTCTGTGATTTGGTTTTCTTTTAGAATACTACCAGAAAATATGATTTTACTAATTTGATTTTATTGACTTTCCAGGGTTACTTTTAGAGTCACACTGTACTGTACTTTATAGCAGTTTCTGAATTGTCAAATAGAAATATGTCTGAATGAAAGTGAAATATGTACACAACAGCATAAAGGCTTCCTAATGTACATCTAATTTTATCTGAATCTATTCCTTAAGTCAGATAGGAAGAACATAGGAAAAGATTGTTATTCAGTGAATGAAACTAATATACAGCTCAATACCGAAAGAACCTGTAGAACCTCAATACCTAAAAAACCATAAATAGCAAACGAAAGGATATCAGAGCCAAGCGTGGCCCTTTTATATCTTATGAAGGTACTCAATCAAAACTCTACAGAAGACCAAGGATTGATTAGTTGTCTTTATAAACACTATAACATTAGGTAAAGACCTCCAGAATGTTATGGCGCAGTTATGCTTCTGTAAAATTTGTGGTATTTAAAAACATTTCTAGGAAAAGATGTTCAGTGTGAGCTTGTTAGATGAAAGTAATCCATTTAAGCATTCACGGATCAGTGCTTCTCAGTCTTGGTTCTGAGAGCACAGTGTGTTTGCTGGGGTTTGTTGCAGTCAGCCTCTAATTATACTGTGATTTAGTGTTTACATTGCTGCATGTGGTGGCTCAGTGGGCAGCACTCTTGCCTCAGACTTGCAGGGTTGGTGGTTCAAATCCTGGGTTTGCTTTCTGTGTGTGTGGCATTTGCATGTTGTCCGTGTGTTACATGGGTGTCCTCCCATAGATATGCCAAATGGCCCTTATAAATTGTTATGTGCATGTGTCCTGCGATGGCCTGGCATGCCATACTTGTGTGGTGTGCTGCCTGGGATATGCTCCACCCCCATAAGACTGTCCAGTATAAGTAGTCAGATGGATGGATTAAGTTGGATTATGTCAAATCTGTTTATCCGCGCAAGCACAAGTCTAATAAGAAGATGTCTGTGGGTATGGTTATTTAAAAACTTGCAGCATGTGACTGGAAGCTACTCCAGCCATGCGACTGGTCCTTGTGGCTTACTTTGGCAGGTAAACCAAAATGGCTGCCAGGTTTTTTTTTGTAGTCTTTACTGGCACCCATACATAAATTCCTCAGTTTTTCTTTCCAGGCATAAACCAGTTTATTGATAACCTTTTCCCCTCTCTTTTCTTCATTGTCTCTTTGCAATGGAATGTTGGCACTGACTCCAATTCTTCCAGTTGTTGATATTGTCTGCAGATGCTCCAGAATAAAGATTTCATAATAAATGCTATCAACTGTCTGTAAGGGCTGGGCAATGTATTGAATTGTTAGCTTGTATTCACTTCATTTTTACATACAAAATAATGTATCATTATATCAGTTTTATTTATTTGTTATAAATGTAAACAATTCGGTTTGCCGTGTAATGGAGAGTGCTCTTGAATATGGTTCAATTTAATGTTTTTAGTCTTGTCTGTTACTTAAGTGTCCCTCTGACTAGCATTAGCAAGCACCACACTTTGCTTGATAATATATGTATATTTTTGCAGGCAGTAGTCTTTAAAATGCTTAGGCATTGTTGGTTTGTTTTGGTTTTTTGAATCTGAAAAGATTTCAACATGTCATCATCATAATCATCATCATTATCAACAGTATTACTACTACTACTACTACTACTACTACTACTACTAATAATAATAATAATAATATAATGATAATCAATGTAAGAAATAAGAAATTGTTCTTAGTGACTTGCCTAAAAATGAAGGTTTAATAAAAAACCATGTAGTAGTAGTAATAATAATAATAGTAATAATAATACAGCAATTACTAATATTAACAGTTGACACCAGTATGAGTAATGTATGAAAAAACAGTTAATGGTTCTATTGCCTGGCTTTTGTCAGGCTTCCAATAAAATCCCACCTCCCAGAGAGTAAGAAGACAATAACAGAAGAAATTTACCAGGGGTCCTCCTTAAGTTCAGCACTTCAGCATGGACATCTGTTGATGTGCCACTCTGGTGATGTTTCTATCAGATCAGGGGGAAGGAAGAATTCTGTTAAGCAGGGTGTGACATTGATTTCTGTGTGTTTAAACAATGCAGAAGTTCTGTGCTTAATTTTTTACAGGTATTTCCACATTTAGTTTACACTGATTTAGTTACACATAGTTTAATTATGCCAATTACAGTTTATCTAATGAAACTAATGAACTTCATGTCATGACAAAAAGACAGCAGTGATAAGCTTTATTAATGTATGTGCCTAGTAGGCCTAATAAATAAGAGCAGTGCATTTCTGCCGCACTGTGTAGAGTGTGATTGTGTCTCCGCGTGCCTGTACCTGCTGTAGCACTCACCTCCAGTTTTGGAATTCTTGGCAGCTCTCCAGAACAGCACCGGAGAGAGCTCCTTTTGTTGCTTTTGCGTGGGGGAGGGGGACGCAATAAAAATGGATCTTTGTGTGTCTCCTGGCCTATGATGAGCTTGAAATGAGATAGCTGGGCAAAGAAATGGAAAGGACGTTCTTTGTACAGGTGTGGACCAGCATTCCCGGGATGTTTCCTCAGGCATCAGTTTCCGTGTGAACATGAATACAGGTTGAAGGAAATAGCTTGAGGTCACATGTTTTTATCTGCCTCTTCTGGGTCTTTCTTGTTCTGCAGACATGTAAGCTGTGCACATTCATATTCATCACAGAATAGACTTGAAAGGAGCACAGGGGAATTTCTTTCTATCCTACAGAAATGCACCAGGGGCTTTCTTTTTATTTTTGAAATATTGTACAACTCTTTCTAAATACACATTCATATGGATTTTCTGGAGTGGTACTGAAGTGATTAAATATCCTGTGCCGTATACCTTTGAAAATCGACACTAGTTCACCCAGACGAGAGATTATTCAAAGACTTCTTAATTGATGTACTTTTTACCTAAATCTTTTTTTTTAATATGGTTTGACCTAAAACTGTTACAGAAGGCAAAATATTACATTACAAGGCAGCTTAACCAGTAAAGTGGCACTGGTTGATGTGGCATATGAAGGAAGTGTGGGTCTGATGAAGCGGGGCAGTAATGGCAAAGCTAGCCTGTGCTGCAGCTGTATCACATCCTTTTGTAAATGCCGGTGCTATGATTATGCCAGGCCTTCTTAGTGAAACCCAACCATGTTTGTAAATTTATCTACCCCCCTCCCCATTTTCCTGCATCTTGTTTGGCTCAGGTGTGATAGGAAGGCTCACCTACAGCTGCAGCTCTATGGTTTATCATGCAGAGGTCTATATGATAGGAAGGCTCAGCTATAGCTGCAGCTCTATGGTTTATCATGCAGAGCGCTATGTGGTAGGGATGCTCACCCACAGCTGCAGCAGTGGCCGCTCAGCCTGGGGACACATTTTTCCCTGCTGCGATGCCACTCATTAGTCTTACGCATAATCTGGTCATTTTGGTACCCACAGAAAGGAAAAGGTCATGCATTTTGTATTACCTTAAACCAGGGGTGGGCAGTCTTATCCAGAAAGGGCTGGTATGTAGGTTTTTGCTACAACTCCCTAATTAGATTACTAATTAGAGGACTGATTGGCTGAAGAGTCCCTCACACATGGGTTTGAACAGCTGACCTAAAAGTAAACCGAAAAACTAAACATGTCAAAAGTGTTGTATTTTGTTTGGTTACTTATGGTTAAGGTCAGGGCTAGATTGGGGTTAAGGTTGTCATGTTGGGAATAGTGTTTTCCCCATTGAAAAGAATGGAGAGTCCCCACAAAGATGATATTACAAACCTGTGTGTGTGTGTGTTCAGGTTCTTCAGGTTATGTCTCAGCATTTCACTAAAGCTAAGGTCAGGACTTGCTTAATCAATGCAAAATCAAATCTGCTAAAGTCATTAGATGTAGACCTAGTCAACAACAATGTATAAATTGGGTATTTATCATTATGGCTTATTATGATAATGACCAGAACTTAACGGTTAATTACAGGAAACCAATCAAGTTCAATAGGAACTCTTAAAAATGTTTAACAGTTACTGTTATAATGATCCTGTCAATTAATTACCATTATCATTTGGGATGACTAAGAACTTGGGCAAAAATCTTTTTGTCCATTTGACTCATATATATTAAGCAGTATTGAAACAAAGTAAATATACAGCTATTGTTTTACTGTCAATAGCTTTTTGATGTTTCTCTCTGACAAGCCTAACCCTGAATGACTATAAATCTTTATAGATCCTAAATCCTGTAAAAATCTTTACATTCTGTGATCCAGTGTGGAATAAGCCCTCTAGTCATGTAGTTGCATAATTTTTAGTGTAATTTCATACTAATTATATCCATGCAGTGCTTCCCTCATATGTGGTACAGCTGTCCAAATTCACTTGTAGGCTAATAACCTGGGACAGGTATATACATCTGCTTGAGAAAAGTACTTAACTTGCATATTCTGTTCTATTGAACGATAATGTTATAAGCAAGTCTCTTTGGATAGTTTTAAAATACTAAACATCTGTTTCAGCTTTTTTTCTTCTAGCAGAACAGAGGAATATAGTTCCCATGAAAGTTCTGGCTGTGTGGTTTGGTGAGGCCACAGGGTTATCCTCTGGAAGACTCTCTCTTGTGGTTTGTGCTGCATTTCTCATTCTGCCCTCTCTGAACGTGCAGACGGCTGTTGTGCTTCCTACAGACGGTGCCAAAATCACAGGAGGCACAAGGCTTCTACCAGAAGCTTTTGCGTGCCTCCCAAGCTGTCTAGCATAGTGACTCCAGTCACTCCAGATAACAGGCAGCTTTCCTGACTGACTCTATCACTTTCATTCTGTGTTTGTAATCCACAGGGTTTCACAAAATTGTTCACTCTGTCTTTTTCAGAAGTTTTTTGTGTAAATGCAAATTGTGCAAAAAGTAGCGAGCGCATGTTCAGTGACTGACAGGACATTTTCTCTGAAGAATCAGCTGGTGGACTGAGGGACAGGGCCAGTCAAGGCCCATGTGGTGCCCTATATGAGCTTTGCCACTGGCAAGTCCCCCGCCAGTCGCTCCTGCCCCCGCCAACATAAAAGCCTGAGGTGATGGGAATGAAGAAATAAAGATTGTTTGTTGTTTAATATTATAAATATTAATAGAATAAGTAACCTTATTATAATGACAACAAAATAGATGTTTTGAAATCATAACTCATCAACTTTACTTGCACTAATTTTGATACCTCAATGGGAGAATAGTATGAGCAAATATTTTTAATAGAATTTCATTTCTAAACTGAATATATAGACTACAATACCTTTTTTGTGCTATTACACAAAGTAAAAATAATAATAACTTGACAGCCCTATTAATAATCTTTGGTCATAATGATAATGGATTTATTTGATTAAAATCGTTACGTATATCACAACACATCAATCAACAGTGCCTATCGTCCAGGAAAAAGTGAAACTGACTGGTAAGTTGCTGCTTCCTCAGAGGCTGGCACCTTGCATCGCATAGCTGCTATTTGCTGGCACTGCAGGGGGCGGAAGAACTTTTAGGGGTGCAAGTATGCTAATTTCACTTTGTCTTGGGCAGTGTACACCCCTCAGAAGTTGGTGCCAGAAGCAGCCGCCTGTTGCCTATAGGATTTAATTGGCCCTGGCTAGATAAAGTCACATGGTTGTAAGATTACAGAAGAAACAATATTAATCATGATGCTCAAACTGGAAAGCGCTGAAGATTCTTCCCTCAATTAAATATTATTAGCGATTTAGGTATATACATTTTGATATTGGTATGTTGGAAGTATTCTTACTGAATATTAAAAGTAATGCTGGTGCTGTATTTGCATTTTATGAAATGTTTTTAATTTAGACAGAAGTCTTGAGAATGAAGTCGTTTGGGCTCTTGGATTATGTAAATAGCGTTTGCTAATCACTCCAGTTGAATGGGTGCCTATCAGTTGCTCATGTTAACATGTATCTTTCTGGGGCTGCCCAGAATTCACGTCATCTATTGGCAGCACATGCTTGGTTATGTCATTTTCAAGACAAGCCAGTGAGGAAGGACACTTCTGTCATTATGCTCTACTTAATTGCAGCTGTAGCCATCTCCCTCTCATCATCTCTTATAGCCTGCTGTGGTGCCGTGAGTGATTGTAAATTCATTGGATGGCAATGCGTTTTTATTTGTATGGAAAAGGTCATATGTGTAATTCTTTATTGGGAATGGCATGTCATTCGCCATGTATGCAAGAGGCCTGTCTGTGAGTCTGCAGGAGAACCTGGTCTTCGAATCTCATTGGGAGTGGATGAGTAAGCAGTCAATGCAGAACATGCAGGTAGCTGGCCTGAATAACTAATCACTTTATGCCAAGAAATGCATAGGGTCATATAAATATGAATTGGGTCCTGATGGCTTGTTTAATGTTACATTTGTTGCACTGAATAAACGTGTTATTTATTCTGTGAACTTATGCTTCCTGCTGAAGAAGGCTTGGACATTGATTGGGCTGAATGGAATGGCGTGTGCCTGCTACTCTGAAGTCCTGTGGCCCCTTTGGCCTGAGCATAAACCTGCAACAGAGAGAGGCAGATGGACCTGTTGTTTTAGTTAACAATGGCAGTAAAGTGCTGGCTTTTGTGGGCAAATTGACCATGAGCAACTCCCCACTGACTCAGACATACAGTACTGTGCAAAAGTCTTTTTAAAGCTGTTTGAAGTGTATATTTTCTACAAAAAAAAAAACACACACACAGACATCTGCACATGAGATTCATAAATGCATGCACACCAGCACAAAGCATTTCTACAATTGCTTTTGTCTAAAGTCATTAATGGTTTTAACTAGACAGCATGAGTGTTTGAGGATTTGAATACCGTGGGGTATTTGAATAACGATGTCTTAGGAGAAGCCTGCTTTGAATATAATGTATATGATGATAAAATGTATGCTGCTGGACTTTGTCATAGCAGTTGTTTTCCGTAAAAAAATATACTGTTTTCAGAATGAGCAATAGTTCTTTGCATCGAAGAGAATGTTTAACTGCTCAAGCTGTCACGTAATTTTTAGGTTAATCTGTTAATCTGAAGAATGGTCTCTGCTAGTCATCTTGAGATGGGGGGTGAGACGGTTTAGTTTGGCCACTGGGATCAGGTCACTTTTGAAGATTGGGGGGTCGTGGGACAGAGTCAGGTCCTTTACTCTGGCTTGGCTGAGATCCCCCTCCCCAAGACACTTCGCTCCCACACAGAGGGGTGCATCTGTAATAAGTGTGTGTGTGTTTATATGTGTATGTGTGAATGATTCATCGCCCTGCTTCCCGTACCTCGCTGAGGACTAGCTGGGGTAAGAGGACTCTCCAGAAAGTGTCCTGTCCCAGAAAAGGGGATATAAGCTGAATGCAGTGTTCACATCTTAAAGTGGCATTTTTTTATACACACGTGTCAATCTCTTTACATTGATGCAAATTCACATAAGCTAGTGTATTCACTTACGTCAGCCAGATTTCAGTAAATCAGTACGTCGTTCCATGCTGTTGGCAAATCATGGCACTTCAATTCCTAATTTGCCTCGTAATACATAAAATTGTCCTGTTGCAAGTTTTTTCCTTTACTATTTTTTTCAGATCACTATAGTGCTGAGATTCACAAAGAATAATGCCAATTGCTGGTATGGTAGCATACACTAGAGCAGGGGTGGGCAATCTTATCCGCAAAGGGCCAGTGTGTGTGCAGGTTTTTGCTGCAACTCCCTAATTAGGTCACTAATTGTAGGACTGATTGGCTGAAGAGTCCTCACACCTGGGTTTGAACAGCTGACCTAAAGGTTATCCCAAAAACCTGCATAAACACCGGCCCTTTGTGGATAAGATTGCCCACCCCTGCACTAGAGTATGGGTTCCCAACCTTTCAATCTTCATTGGCCGGTTTACATCGTCCAAAAATTTCACAGACCAGTAAATTGCCTGGGGGGTACCGGTGAATTGTTCGGCAGTTTTATAAGTTTCGATTTATTCAGATGCACACATAATGCGTGAACTTGAGTGGTCACAATAATTTGAAAATATGTAGTTTTATTCTTTGAAATTAACCAACCACTCTGCAAAAACCTCCAGTGTTCCCTGGTACAGTGGAGTACTGACCACGAACCTGGAATTAGGAACCCCTGTATTAGTGACATCTTATTAGCAAGACAGCTTGCTGGCTAAACATATTTTTCCTTACCAACATCATTACTAATTACATTTTAGTTCAATAGAAGGCAGTTGCTGAAAGAAAAACAGTTATTTAAAATTTTGTTTAATAAATATCTTTGAAGCATCACAGGAAGCACCATGTGGAGCAGTGCAATCTCATCATTGTGTCTCTTTGCCTACAGTTCAAATAGGCATTCAGCTGTGAATTCCTCTTCCTGTGTGTGTAAACATCCGGGGGTTGTACTGTGAATGAAAGGTTTGAAGCCTGATGTTTGTGAACCGCTTGTTCTGTGAACTGGTTATCTAGTCGCTTTTTTGGAAGGAGAAATGCTGCGCGGCTTATCATATACATTATTTTCAATGTTGACCTTTTGCAGTCATGTATATGTATAGCAGTGGAGCTTATTTACATTGGTGTGACCTCAAGATGGCAGGCACCCAAGCAGTACCTCCTGAGCAACTTAGAAGTAACATAAATGTAACAGAAACCTTCACTGATGGCAAAAACAGAGATGACTGAGAAACTAATAATCACCAAACTAATTCATGCCAGATGTATGGTTACTTACAGGGACCTGTCATGTTTAATGCTAGACATCTGCCCTTTTTGTTACTGTTGGCATAATATTCATGCAGAAAGCACTCAGTGTGACAATATCCAAATCTGAGCCCTCAATTTTCCCATTGAGAGCCTTGTAACCATTTGATCAGTTTGGATAAAAACCTTTTTTTAATATTAGTGGCTACCAAAAGATGACTGCTTCTGTCATGTAATGTTTTCTCGTAATTGAGTCTCATTAACAGACACATGTATAATGTTGCTGCAGGTTGTGAATTTAACTTTTTTTTTTTCATCCATTCAATTCAGAACTAGCCCAGTAAATAAGCAAGACTTCTCCTGGGACTTAACCTCTTCTTTTCTTTCTCCTTTATCCCTCCTCTCTCTGACTTTTGTCCTTGGGGTGGCAGGAGGAATGTGTTAAGTGTGTGTATGTGTGTGTCTGTGTCTGTGTAAGAGAGAGAGAGAGAGAGGGAGGACTTCCCAAGTTCCCTGCTGGGGCGGGGCTGTTGTAGTGGGCTAATGTGGCTGTATTTCCCAGGCTCTGAAGACCACAGATTAGAGGTCGTGAAGAGTCAGTGGTGGTGATTGTTTTCTCTGGCTCTGAGTGCTGTCAGATCAGTTGTTTGTTCTTTAACCCAGATGATTTAAGTGTCTTTGAATAATTCCTTGTGAATTTAAGGCTAATACTTTAAGGTGAGCAAGCATCCACTTGCAATTCATTCTCACCGTGTAACTTATTCTCATCTTAGGCCTAAAGTCATTATAGTGTAAGTAATATAAAATAACTTTACCTGTATAGTGCAACCACACAGCAGTTAGTCAAAATAGCTATACCCTGTAATAGTACTTTGTGGATTAGTTGTTACTTCAGTAACTCGTTTATTATTAAACTCGAATAATATTAAATCTACATATTATTTCAGTGGAAGTTAGTGTTTAGTGGTATTTAGATAACATTTAGATTAACATTTAACCTCCTCTATGGTTAATTACAAGAAATTGCGTTTGAAAAAATTAATACATGAATGAAGGACTAAAGCTTCAGGGGATGTGAGATTCTTTGTCAAAAAATTCAGGGGATTTTTTGATTCTTTCATAGTCAGAAACTATACTAGCTGTCAGAACAGAGTGCCTCCGTTGGGGTTATTCAGTAGAATGCAAGAAAGCAGATTAAAATACCACAGTGTGACGAACTGAAATCCTGCTGGTGGCTCCTGCCCATTGAAGATAGTGTGTGTGAGTCCAGTAAATGGAGGTAGAGCCTTCAGCATGATTTATGACACTGCTTTTGGCAAGGGCTCTAAAGCAGATGAAATCCCCAAGCCCTTTAATGTATTGGCATCTCAGCGTGTGTGTGTTTTCTAGCAGCACACCATTGTTAAACTTATGACTGTTGGCGGAACTGTGGTGTGTGTGTGTGTGTGTGTGTGAGGGAGGGAGACAGACTTTTTAAAATGCAGTTCCTGCAACAAATGATGTGCTGAAAGAAAAGAATTTTTTCGGGAAGCTACTTTCTTCAGCCTGAAGCACAATTAAAATTCCCAGTTGCTGCCAGCGCAAAAACTCAATGATCATGGCTACCACAGAAATCACCAGTGACTGCCACCTCGCTGACTCATTGGGCTTAATCATTGGGCGAACCACACACATACCAGAAAGTAACACGGTTAGCCAGACTAGTGACAACTTATGACGGTCTGCCCAGCACAGGCCAGGCTGGAGGGGATCCTGTTTCCCAGTGGGGGTGAACGGCGTCTGGCCAGCGAGGTGTACGGCAGATGAAAAGACGGCTTAGCCTTCGCTCTTGTAGCACAGGACCCTCAAGTTCAATGCGGGAGAGGGAGGAGAAGGAGGATTAAGTAGAGGGACCCTGGTGACAAAGAATAGCAGCATTGTTGCTGCCTGCTCACCAAAGCGGAAAGGGACGTGGGAGGCAGGGGGAGAGAGGCTGAAAACACAGGCCTTTCTTGTGCTTCATTCGCTCTACTCAGGGCTAGAAAGGCAGGAATGGCTACACCGCCGTGTCTTTTTTACTCCTGAGCTCCTGAGTTGGAATGTTAAAATATGTGGGATTTCATATTGTTTTAATTGACCAATTCTGTGCACTCACTTAAACATACACAGATATTAAACTAATAAATACATACACATTAATATATTCTGACACAGACACAGCAACCCAAATATCCTCAGCCAAGAATATGTACACAAATATATATGTATACCACCATATAAATATACATTCACAAAAACAGAAATTGAT
>JAODLD010000075.1:239667-249961 GCA_026781065.1 Mormyrops boulengeri | reverse complement strand
ATATTATATATTATATATCAGATATCACCCCGCGGGTGTTTGTAGCGAAGGTACGCGGACAGAAACACCGCTCACGCAGATCTTACTCTTTTAGACAGGAAAATGAGTTTTGTAACTAACACCTAACACTTATACACTTATACATAAACAGCAAGTTACCTCAGCAAACTGGACACACCAAAAACTAAACAACTTCCGTAAAGAACACATATGGACAATCATTAATAACCAGACCACACACCAACTTTTACAGTCATAAGTATACCATTAGATGTGCTTAAAAATGAATTAAATGAGTCCCAGGTGATTTCAATATTGTTAATATTGAAGATGACAACATAGTTGTTGACTGTAAGGAGGGTGAGATAGTCATAGGTCCCAGCTAATTATTTGATTATTACCAGAATTCGCTATTTTGCTGAAAATATTTAAGAATTTCAGCATCTTTGTTGCAAGTTTGAATTGACTTTTATAAGTTATAAGAGTTTAATAAAGAAAATAAACTTAGCCAAATTATCTGTCTCCTTGACTGTTGACTGAATGATTGATGGTCCACATTGTTTAGCTCATATTGTTGTGCTGTTGGGTATGTTTATGTTCATGCTTAGACTGTCTATGTGATTTTGATCCTTCATGTGGTACAAGTGCAGTAGGTTGTTTTGACTCGTCACTTACATGTAGATACAGGGGATAGGGAAATTTTTTTTTGCATTTTCTTCTGTTTCAATCTGTAAACTACATGCATTTAAATGGCCCTATTTTGCCCTGATACACAGTACCCAACACCATATGAAATGTACTGAAACCATTTAACTAAAACAAAAACAAAAAATGAAAATAGATTTTAAATAGCAAAGCTGACATATCTTCATTTATGAATTATAGACCCCCTCCCCAAATCAGTACTTGGTGGAAGCACCTTTGGCAGCAACTCAGTTACCAATCTTTTGTTGGAACTTTTTACAAGGGATTGGCACGTCGGCAGTTGTCAAGTCATTCCAAAGATCTTCAGACAGATTTTTGGTCAAGATTTTCACTTGCCCACACCAGAACATCCATCTTCTTCTTTGTAAGGCATTCCATGGTAGCTCTGGCCTGCTTTGGGTAATTTTGCCGACTGCCATCCAGCTTTCCTTCACTGCTGACAGGTTCTCTTGTCCCTGCCAATTAGAAAGATTCCCACAACATTATGCTGCCACTCTCAGTAGGGAAGGTGATGAGCTGTGTCGGGTTTTCTCTGAACATAACGCCTGGCATTAATGCAAAAGGCTTCTATTTGTGTTTCATCTATGGAAAGTTTGTTACAGAATCCTTCCGGTTTTTTTGGCACACTTCAGCTGGTACTGTAGATGAACCTTTTTGAAGAAATGACTTTCTTCTTGCCACCCTCCAGTATAGGTCAGGTTTGTGCAATGTCTTTGATATTGTTGTATGATGCACTTCTTGTCCTCTGTTGGCTATTAATAATGACAATTTATTGATCCCAAGTGGGGATTTATAGATCTTTCAAGGTTGCTGTTGGATTCCTGGTGGCCTCTCGGACCTGGTGTCTTCTCTCTTGGTCACTTATCTATAATGGATGCCCTGTTTTTTGCACACGGGGTGGTGTCATGCACATTACACTTCTTAATTATCATCTTAACAGTGCTTCAGTGTATCTTCAAAGCCTTGGAAGTGTTCTTATATCACCTAACATTTACCATCTTTGCACAACTATGCTGCAGATTTCTTGCGGAATTCTTTGAAAGAAATGCTGCTTTCTTTGTGTGTGACTGCAATCTGAAGGACCATAGTAAATGGTCATCGAGTTAAACTCAGATGGTTAAAATAATGATGTACACACACTTATATAACAGATATTGCAGTTGTTTATTTTTAATAATTGTAAGAACTTTTAGAACTATTCTTTCATTTTGAAATTTTGAAGTGTATTATGTAGGAAACAATATACATTTGTTGCATTTTAACTCTGTGCTTTAGGTTAACAAAATGTGAACATTTTTTAAAGGGGATGTATCCATTTTCTGTCCACTGTATGGATAATCATTAAAAGACAGATTCGACAAATAGAGTCATGCACATTAACTTGCAGAAAGTTTGGTCAGGTGTGATGGTCTGGATGGTTCGATGGCAGATGCTTAGGGTTACATTTTCACTATAGATTTTTGAATTGAATCATTATTTGCCATTTGTACAGGTACAGAAGTACAATTCTTGCATGTTCTTGCATGACTAACATATATAGGATGCATTCTGGTATACTATAAAATATAAACTAAACTACTTCCTTGCCCTTAATAACATAAGTAGTTTAATTATTAAAAGCAAAAGGAATGTTCACAGTATTTGTACAGCACTCTGACCGTTGTTATCTTAAATGTATAAATTATGATTTGATTTGAATATATACAAAGCCAACTACTTCAGCCACAGGCATAAAGAGAGTGGCAGACAGATACAAACTCTGGTCAACTATACAACCATATAACAATCAGCAGACCAGCTAGTGAGGGCTGGGGAAAAGAGTTACATTAGCTGTTGGTCTTCATCTGGACTTGATTTGAAATGGAGACATACAGTCAAACGCACACGTTTGTATTTCTGGGGACCATCTATTCACTTCTACAGGAAAAACTCTAAACTATGACAATCTTAAACCTTACCCAGCCCTAACATCTGCCATAAGTAACCAAACAAAATAGAAGATTTTTGACATTTTTAGTTTTTTGATTATAGTTACAGACTTTTATGAAATTGAGTTTCCCCAGCAAACTTTGTTGCTATAAAAAAAATCCCACTAGCGTCTGGTCAAACAAAAGGTACTTAGGGACATAGTTGGGACTAAAAAAAGGAACAGGAACTACAGTTGGTCTGAATTCCTACAGTGGAAAAGTGACAGAAGTTTCTGTGTCCCTAAAACGTTGCTGTAGTGGGAATGGGCCTGTAGAGTGTGCCGGGTAATGGCCTCAGACTGACGAGTTTGTGGGTTTTACTTCCACGCTGGCTGAATGTGTTAGTATGGGTTTCCTGCAGGTTCCTTCAGGTGGTCCTGTTTCTTCCCACAGTCCAAAGACACACAGTTAGGTGAAGTGGTATCTGTAAGTTGCCCATAGTACATGACTGTGATGGACTGCCATCCCCTCACTGGTGCCCTCTACCATGTTCTTAAGTAAAGGCTCCAAGCTCATGTGACTCCTTACTGAATAAGGGATTAGGGAATATGGTGGGTATATGGTGTTCAATTTATGCACTCTGAAATGAATAATCATTGATACACTTTTTCAAGGCTGCATTTCCATTAATTATTAAATTTAAGGAAATTTGTTTTTAACCTACTGAAGAGACATGTTCTTATAAGAATATAAAACTACTTGATTTAAAATGTTGAATGTTGTTTTAAAAGAAAAGATCAAATTGAAGTTGTAGCTCATCTTTCTATTTAATCTGAATGTCGCAACAGACCAGATTAATCTTAATATCTTTGCCCCTTTGTCATGTGGAGGGTAGCACCATCTTAACTTAAGAATGGCCAACCGTAGGCCTAAAGCTCCATCTCTAACATTCACGGGCATTCCTTTCTGGTCCACATATTAGATAAGATCATGAAAATACATCACTTCTCTGGTTAGGAATAACCTTATGCGAAACAACTATACTATAGGATTACGAGACAATTTCGAATCAAAATTTAATTTGAAATACAAAGTGTTCTCACTTCTGCCCTCTTCTACAAAAGAGGGCAGTTTTCTTTTAGAGACTACATTATGCATATTAACACAAATGCAGTGAGGGTAACATTCTGAGCAATATTAGTATCGCCATTCATTCACATCAGGCTTACTCTTAATAGTTTAGCCTATTTTGTCACTTACCTTGATGTGTTAGTTCATTTCATGTGCTGTGAATGAGCGATGGAACATGACACTGGTAAGTACACTAGTGAAACAGCCACAATAAACAGACAATACAAACTAAATGAAACATCCCAGCAGTCAATGGAATACAACCATTGTATATGTTCATCTCCATACTCACAGCCTCATTCTGTATAGTCATTCACACAGCTTTTGAACCTACTGCTCCCACAAACCACCCACACATGAACTGACAGGTTTTGTCCCTGCTTTGTAATGGGATAGTACTCCAGCACTCCAAGCCATTGCAAATACAAATATACAAATATACAACCTGCCGTCATTCAGATCCTATTTGTTCAGTAAAAATAGCAGGCCAGCCCCTCTTCAAATAAATATGTTGTGCAAACTTATTAAAGCACACAGAGTGCATTAATAGGGAAAAAATTTATTTGTGGAAAACATTCATTTGCATTGATGCTTTTGTTAAAATGAATAATTGACATCCATTTTAGGGCTTTCAAATGAAGTATTTTTGGTGTCTTTCTATACATTTATCTGATACTTTTATCCAAAGTAACTTAAAGTAGAGGGAAATGTTACAATATGTCTGCTCCTTGGGATTTAAACCCATGACCTTTGTGTTGTTAGCACATGACCTACTTGTTGAGCAGCAGGAGGCTGAAGTATGAAGGCATTTCTTGGTGATTGATATTCCTATTTTGTAGGGTAAAAGTTTTTGTACCTGTGTGCATTACCTTAGTCTGAAAGGGGAAAGGTAGGTTTTTTTGTTGCAAAAGGTTGCTTGCCAGCTTTGGGCTGAAGTCTTTATCTGGAATTTGTATCATGACTGGAGTGGATGAATGCTTGATGTGTACGTTTGCAGATAAATTACTGGAGATATACTGATTATTCAGAAAGTCAATCCTGCACATTCCTTCCCAGAAGTATTTGAAATATGAAATGCAGGAAACTATGAGTAAATCTCAATTGTCACTTCTCAAGATTGTTCAGGATTACTATGCAATGAGCGATGTGATGAAATTCACATTTTCCTTTAAGGGGGAATGTCATTCATTCTACTTTTGATGGGCAGAATTTAAGCACGTGGCTTGATTTAAAATTGTTTTGAATTCCATCCTTTTGCTAGGTAGGGAAAGGAGGCTTTTGAAAGTCTTTTTGACCCCCTGGCAGGATGATTCAGGTGGGTTTCAAATGTTGATCTCCAACTTCTGGATGGTCACATTGCAGATAGTGAGAGAGACAGAAAAAACCTCACAAAGCCAACCTTTACCTACTTTTGATGACAAGACAAGCTGTTAAAGGATGGGCTGAGTCTAGTGTCACTCTATAGTTTGTGTCTGCATACTTGAGTGTCTGTGTCTCTGTCTGTGCTTGTGAGTCTTTCGGCATGCATCTCAGTATCTGTCTGTGCTTGTGTATCTCCTCATCTTGTTGTGTTTCTTTATGTCAGTTTGTGTACTATTGTGTTGATTGAAGGTGTAGATGTGTGTCTCTTTGTGAATTCTGTGTCTGTGCTTTCATATTTGAATCTCTTTTTCTGTGTGACATGTTTGTCTGTGCATGTGTGTGTATAACACCCATATCCGGTGCTCTGAGGTGTTGTTGCCACTGTTGGTGTCCCTGACAATATAAGAAAGGAACTCGATCCTGCTGCTTGCTCGTCATGAACCTCTCCCACATTATCTCCCCTTGTTGAATGTACAATACCTGTTGTTCCCAAAACGCCAGAGGAGCCAGATAAGTTCAATTGTGCTGAAGGTGCCTTGGGAGGATTGGCCCACCCCCTGATCACGCTGGTTGGAGGTGTACAGTTTTTGTAAAGTAACATCACAACAGGAAATTGTATAGCATCACATAAAAAGCCAGAAATGGAGTGGAGGGGTATTACTAGGAATCAGGATGTGTCTAAGCTTGCTGGCATGAACAAGCAGCATAGAACTTTGTCAGATCTGGATCTTGTTTTAACCTGCACTGCATTCTTGTCTTGGGCGTAACACAGCCCCTCTTAATAAGGGGCAGCAGTGGGCAAACCCAAGCAAAAACAATAGTCTTCCTTTAATCAGCTGTTTTCTCCATAAGATGGCCAAACTGTATCTTTCAGGTAAGTCATGTGACACCAGCCTAGAATGCCCCGCATCTGTCCTCAAAATCCATCAACCTCTATGCACATTGTCTCGGTGGGTGTTGGATGTTCTGCAGGACCCCCACCTGTGGTTCTGTAATTTTTCTCTTTTCATATCTGTCCGCATTTATTTTTGGTTAAATTTCTTTTGGTTTTGACAGGAGCTTATTGTTTGGTAAATCAGCAAAAATGAATGTGCTGTCCTTTATGATGATGGGCTGATACAGTGCCTTGGCGTGTTGTCAAAATTGCTGTATTTCCTGCACATTTTACCTTTTCTTTGATGTTATTGGAAGCTTGTTTTTAAAATCAATTGATGTGCCCCGCCTCACCCCCAACACCTTTTTCCCCACACTACTCTCAAAATACTTTTGCAAAAGTATACATTGACGCTTCCTCACTTGTATGCTGCCTTGGACAAAAGTGTTTGCTAAATAAACAGATGAAAATGTGGCTGTTTTAATAAAATAATTTAGAATGTGTCTAATGTACAGCTAAAATAATTTAACATAATTTATAAGCACACTCTTCCTGCATGGTGCAGGCTGTGCACAGGATGTGTTATATTATTAGCTCCATGGTAGGTTCCCTCGCTCTACTCCTTCACTAGGTAACACATTGGTGGTGGTCCCCTGGGGTTCTTCCCAGAAACCTTTGTGCCAGTTGAGACACAGGTGGCCATTGTTTGCTCAGAGTTATGCTGTTTGATGGGAGCTGGAGGGAGGCCTGGGATTCAGTCTGGAGCCTGGGTGCATGCTGATCTATCCCAGCAGGAGTCCGGGTCCCCCTGTACTCCCTCACACATTCCCCCCCCCCCCACCCTCGTTTCTATAGCCTCCTCCCATTCAACATCTCTGTTAATTGAATTAGTTGTGGTGTAATGGAAGGCTGGTGTGTCCATATAATGGATCTGTTTGTTTCCCACGTAGAATGTAAGTAGGCCCAAGTTTACAAGGCTGTGAATGCCTCACTGCTGCTGAAGCTGTTCTTTGCCTCAACTTGGGTGTGGTTATATCAATTAGTGCCATATAATACCATGGGGCTGCTTGAGAATGTACTATAAAGGCTATAAACTAGAAAGGCTCCTAGCCTTTCTGTTTATAAATCTCATCTGAAAACTTACCTTTATTCTCTGGCTTTTAACTAGCACTGAGGCTGTACATTTTGGTGGTCCATATTAATTGTAGTTTATTTTTATTTATCTATGTGTTTATAATTCTGTGCTCCATGACTTAACTGAAATGTAAAGCACTTTGGTCAACAATTGTTGTTTTTAAATGTGCTCTATAAATAAATCTGATTTGATTTCGATTTGATTTGATAAAGTTTTGCTTCTTGTCTGGTTCATGGTTAGCTGCTTTCTCATAATAAATACAGCAATCATCCTATAAATGAATGCCTTACATTATTATTTATGTTTTTGCAAGGTAACTCTAGCATCATGTTCATGGGATCTCCTGTCTTGGTTAGATGGTGTGATGTCCCATGCTGTTATATAGGGTCAATAAGCACTCACGGGACATTCAGCTGCTGGATTCAATCACTACCGAAAAAGTTAAGCTTTATGTAACTATTGACAGACTTTTTCTGCACATCTGTAGCTGATCAGAAAGAAACAGCTGAGAGCTTCCAGGAACCATAATTACTGGAGAAGCCCACTGGCAACAAGCCTACCTGTCTCATCTTTCTCATTTTCATATAAAGAGGGGACTTACTGTAGGATCTTTCATTTGGTACTAAACCTGAAATTCTCCAGGAAGCACATTCAATTCCAGAAGTATGTGCTTGAACATTGGGCTCTATTTTGACAATGCAATGCAAAGCGTAAAGCGCAAAGTGCAACTAACATTTATGGGCATGTCCCAAACCATTCTGTTATTTTGACGGTGGACAAAACAGACTTTGTGCCAGTGCAAGGTGCAAAACGGTTGTAATAACACTCTTAATTATTCAGAGGTGTGTTTTGGGTGCAACAATAAACCAATCGGAATGGCACATCACCTCACCTTTAAGAGGCAGTGGCACATCATTTACAGTGGATTGCTATTACAATGGCACGTTTGCCCGGTAAACAAGATCGCTTTTCGCTCGAGGAAACGGACGTGCTCGTGCGCATAGTGAAAAGAGGCGGGCACATCTACGTAAGCACCGCTGTTCCACCTAAGCCTTTTGAGGTGAAGCAGGCGTGGCATGAGATAGAAGCGAGTGTGTCCTCATTTTTTGGCATCACCAGATCATCCGTGCAGTGCGGAAAGCGCTCTAATGATGTCACAAGATGGGGAAAACAAGCTCGCTGCAGAACGAGTGAAGCAGTTGGGGACCGTGACTTAATTATGCTTGTATGTTTTATTTTAATTTTGTGTCTGCAAAATTAAAATAAAAGTGAGATCTTTGTTCAAACAAAACACAATCTACAGTTCTAAAGGTGTTTTAAAATGTTCAAATAAAAGGCAATGAGGCTGCTATTTTTCTGTGTCTCACTATTTAGATTCCTTACCAGGCTACCGGTAATTCAGAGGTGATTTAGCTCTTCTCCCAGCTGATCCCTCCATGTTCATGCTGCTGCTGCCAGTGTACACTCCTTTGTTGACATTGGCATAGGCAGTTCAGCATTACGCCTTCTAAAGTCCATCTTGAGTGCATACTTGTGTCAGTAACGAACGGCGTCCATCCGCAAGTTTCTAAATATAAATAAGACATGGTTTAGACATGGTTTTTGTTGGTGAAAAGTGCAATGTCATTTCACTGCCATTAAATAGCAATGTTTGAACAATGCGCCCGGCCACACCTCATTTAAAAAGCACCACTCATACAAGCAGAAAACAGGCGCAAAATCGTTTGCTATTTTGATAACGTGTGTGCATGGCGTGAAAATGAGAAATGCTCTGCTATGAGACAAGCAAAACCACTTTGCGTCGTGCTTTGCACAGTTGGAAAATAGGGTCCATATTGTTTTGCCTTGTTTGTTTGCAGTGAATATTTTATGTCCATAGTCATTAAGAAAATGAAAATTGATTTTGGTGTCCATTTTGCGTGTTAACTTCCTGGCACATGCCCAGTCAACTCAATGTTTCCAGTAGGTGGCAGAAGAAGAGGAGTTGCTGTAGTTACAGATGCTTCTGATAAGCAGGTGCAAAGGTACCCACATACATATATCTCATCACTGAAGGTACAAGAAAGAAATCGCCCAAACACTGCCCAAAAAAATTGTGTTTCTGCAGGGAGAGATAGAAACATATTATTTGACATGTCTAGCACTACAGAAACATTCCATATACAGGGCACTTCACTGTTCTAGTGCATTTGTATGCAACATGCAATTTTATCTTGTCATATTACAGTTGTTTAATTGTAACAGCTATGCTATCTGTGTTCACAGACCAATGTAGTATGTACACAAGCCTCCGTGAACATAACCGTGTGGCGACTAATGACATGTGGAAGGGTGAAGTATAAATTAGCCTATGAACTGGTGGAATTGCTTTGGAAAGGTTCTCATTGTGGCTTAATAACTTTGTCTGCTGCAATTCTACAAAACAATAACATACACCAATCAGGCTATGGTTTACAAACGTAGCTCAGACACATTACTGAGGCATGGAGAAGTCACACTTGTCACTCTTCTGCTATTTTGTCTGCTTGTTTTGAGCTTACATTTCTCCATATCACCACCTCAAACAAAAGCTTCTGATTGTGGAATCGGGAATCCTGTGATATAAAGATTAAAGATAAGCCTTTTTTTGCTTTTGGTTAAAGGGGGAAAATTAAGCATTGCAATCTCATTGCAAGAAGGTGGTCTCCAACAAATTACCAAAATTGCAGATAGCTAAAATATGCCCCACATCTGTCCTCAAAATCCATCAACCTCTATGCACATTGTCTCGGTGGGTGTTGGATGTTCTGCAGGACCCCCACCCAGAAATGTTCATATGACTGAATTAAGTAAGAGTAGAAAGTTGGATGATTATGGTTGGTGATTACTGATATTTGTATTATGTTTTTAAGTGGGGTAAATTATTATTGTCTGTGCTAGCAGTTGGTGCATTTAGTGTCGTTTGAGTTTGGGTAATCGTTACCCTTATGTTTTTTTCATGGTCACTCTCATCCTTTAAGCATGGAGACAATCTTGGTCTAAACACTGTCTCAGTCACTGAATGGACCATTAAAAACCACCAATGAATTTACAGGTCAACGATGACTTATTTACAGTGGTATGGAAAAGTTTGGGCACCCCTGATAATTTTCATGATTTTCCTTTATGAATCACTGGTTGTTTGGATCAGCAATTTCAGTT
>JAODLD010000075.1:225853-239272 GCA_026781065.1 Mormyrops boulengeri | reverse complement strand
TGCTCGGAAACCATCAAACCTGACTGAACTGGAGATGTTTTGTAAGGAAGAATGGTCCAAAATACCTTCAACCAGAAACCAGACTCTGGAAGCTATAGGAAGCGTTTAGAGGCTGTTATTTCTGCAAAAGGAGGATCTACTAAATATTAATGCACCTGCCTAATTTTGTTGAAATAATTATTGCACTTGACTTGGTGGCTGTAAAGCTGGTTGCAGTCAGTCATAATGAGCAGTTTTGGAACATGTTAGTTTCCCAATAAATAAGAGAGAATAGCTGATAAGATGAGGCTGTCTGTCGGCTCGGTTATATTCAGTTATGTTGCTGGAAACACACCCATCACTGTGTTTGCAGTTTTAGTAATAAAAAATTAAAAATAAATTCAGTTTTTGCTGCAGTACCGAAAGTGCATTGAACTGTAAACCCAAAACTAATTACAGTTTGCAAACGCTGGTAGAATAAAAAACAACTGAAATGCAGCTTTCTTGTGTGGGGAAAATACTAGCTTCAAAAGCTGGTGTTGCTCCCCCATTGGTGTTGCCCGAAATTAATGGTCATTTTTGTAATGGCCTGTCATTACTTACATTGACTTGTAGCATTTTACCCACTCTCTATGATATCTGTGGCATTTCTTAGGCATATAGGATGTTCCAAATCCCCAACAGCATTTTGATTAATACGTGGGCTTTGACTTGGCCATTTTTCAGGCAATCTTTTGTGGATTTCTTAGCATTTGGTAAGGTCATTGTCCTGTTGTGAGATACTGAAATGGTTCAGATTAGTGGAGGAGCATCAGAAATTAATGGGGGCAAAGGGTGAAAATGCCCCAACATATATAATATACAGTGGTACCTCAGAACTCGAACTTAATCCGTTCAGTACTCGGGTTCGAATCCTAAAAAATTCGAGATCTGATCGAATTTTCCCCTTAAGAAATAATGGAAAACCAATTGATTGGTTCCCGACCCCAAAAAATTATACCTAAATATGTTTTTTTTTAGCATTTGAACACAAAATGAACGGGATAAAACAAGAAGAGCATATCTAAGCACATCTAAGCACATTTATCAAAACAGTAATTTGTGAAGTAAGAAAATAAATGTATCCAAACAATGTGTAAAGTTAAAAAATAATTTTTCAATAATTTCTTTTTTAATTCAACTGTGGTTTGCACAGTCTTGCGCTTTACCACTTTTGGTGCTGCTTTTTTTGGAGCCATGGCTACCAATAAAAGATTAACCTGGAAAAAAAAATAAGCAGTCTTAATTTTTCGCAAACACTGCGCCAACACTGTACTGTCACACCTTATCGTTCGATCCCTTCGTTTGCCACGCCTACCTTGTTAACCTCATGTGAAATCCTGGTGTTCCCATCTGTTTCTTGTTGTTTCATTCAGTCTTATGCATTTAAGTCCACGTCAGAGTTTGTATCCCCAGTTCCGTCATTGACGTCGTGCTCCGTGTTTTGCTTCGTTTGCCTGTTTTGCCCAATAAACCTTGTCTTCCTGAATCTCCGTGGCTGATTCTGCTTCCCCGCTCCCTGCTCATCCGATGCGGTGTGACATGTACGCCGTATGTAACATTTTTTCTTAATGGTTTCCAAAATGATAAAGAATGTACCCCAACACTACCCCGAGCCATGCCCCAACACTATGCCAACACTAGACTATGCCATGCGGTCCATTGTTTATTGTTAATACTCTGTATACCTTAATTTGTTCGTAAATCACAAACTTTTAGTTTCCGCTGAGAGACGTGTCGCGTGACTCATTTACCCGCGTCTACAAGTTCACGGTTCGACTTCTGAGATTCGAGATCGAGTTCTAGGTCATTTTTTTTTCGAACTGGTTGGTTCGACTTTTAAGGAATTTGAGTTCTAATGAGTTTGAGTACTGAGGTACCACTGTATACATACACGCACGCATGCACACACGCTGCCTGGGTTTGTTGGATGAAATGGCCCTCATAATGTGATAAAAACCTGTTATTTTGACATTGTAGGAACCATTTTTCAGGTCCCCACAAAGATCTGTGAATGCAATCAAAAAACTAAAAAGACCAAGAGTCGCGCATTTTGCTTGGTAACTTATGGTTAAGATTAGGGCTGGGTAGGGGCTAACACTTATACAAACAATGCTGTTGTTCACACTACGTATGTACATAACTGTATGTAACTCTAACTACGTACTACTATGTAATGCTGTTATGAAACCTGTCAGAGGCTAATTTTATTTTTTGATTAAGGCCTTCATCAAAAAACAAATAAATTGGTCTCTGCCAGGAGCATGGCTATGGATCATCTGTTTCAGCACCCACCCATTAACAACCCATCAACAGTCACTTAGGGCTGTGCAGTACATAGGATTATCACAATATATTGATATACTTTCAAAATAAGGTATAAGATGACACAATATAATTTACAATGATATACCATTTATCGTGTTTTACAAAACATTTTTATATTCTTCCTGGTTGTAAACAATGTGAGAGCATTGATCGTGACATTGCACTGATACTCAGGATTCACAGCCAAAATCAAACCATTCAGTGTCTCACAGTGTAGTTGATAAAGGTGTAGAATAATAGGTACTCATTTCCTTTTGTTTTAAAACATTGCTGAATGGGCTCACAGGTTAAAAATAGTGTTAATTCGCATTTTCTGCAAGTAGTACCATCTAGTATATGGAATTCATGGATGACTCTGTGATGGCAAGTTGGTCTCTCCCTGAGGCAGCAAAACCATCCCAAATGCAGTTGGTATAAGGTTATTGTTTATTAAGGCAGTTTTTTTTTTTTCACTATTTGGCATTGAGGCAAAACAACTCTTCCTTTGTCTTATATATTCAGAGCAAGTTGTTCCAATAGAGCCCTGTTCTTCACATACTGTAAGCATGATATAGCAAACTTCTGGTATACATTTATATTCTTTTTTGATAGCTGTGATTTCCTGCTTTCTGAACTACCATAAAGGGCATTTGTGCCATCATCTTATAAAGGTTGTCCTGTGCACATTAACTTTGACTGTGGTAAGAGTTGCCCATAGCTCCTTTGATGATACTCTGGGTTTATTTTTCAGAATTTTCAGCTTTTGCACTAAATTTGGCAGGAGAACCATCTTAGATTGCCAGTTAGATTGCGTGTTGTCCGAAACTTTCTCCATTTGTAGATGATCTCTTAGGCAGTAGAATGATAATGATTGACTATAAATTGCTTGGAAGAGGCAGTGAAACCCCAGGCATATAGGGATCAACAATCATTCTTCTGAGAGATTCAGAAAGCTCTTTTGATCATGGCATCATTTTACCACAAACTACAATGGCTAATACTGAACCATACCAGAGTTATATGTCCAGACCCTCAAAGTTACTGTCTAATAAGATCCTAATCATTTGTGCAGATCTGCTTTGGCAGCCTAATCATCATTCTAGGCTTTTGATGTAAGGATTAAGGTAGGAGTGTGCACTTTTTCTGCACAAGATATTTTATATCATTTTTTTTATGAAAATCATGCATTTTATTAAAGTTAGATCACCTTTATTTTATAGTATTGTCGAAATGAAAATGTCCATATGTCCAAACATAAGACAGTTCAGCTGGTGTTTATTTGAGCAGAGGTTTTCATACTAATGAAAACTGCTAGTTGAGGTATTATTTTGCCTTAATAATTGCTACTGTGTTCTGATAACTAAGCATTTTTGCTAAGCACAGAATACTAGATGTTGTTGTGCGCTGACAGATGGTCTGACTTCAGAAGCACCAGACACTTGATGGAATGCATACCTGCAATAATCAGCACACATAGAATTATGTAATTTACATTGGTTTGTGTGTCCACTGAGACACGGGAATCTTCACACCAACAAAAATACAATATAAAAAAGAACACTCAAAGCAACATGTGGACAAGGATAATTCAGTGATAACTTAAAATGAGCAAGCATGTTTTTTAATGTATCACCATTCTTTATAAATCCAATGGAAGGGTAATTACTTTTACTTAACATTAGTTTCTCTTGGAAAAACTTATATTCCCTTATTAAAGGAAACTGTTGTTAAAATTTACACTAACTGATAAGTGGTGAAATTGACACTTCAGGGTTGTTTATGCTTTTCCTCTTGTCTCCTATTGTTTTAATCCAGCTTCTCCCAATACTACAACAAATATAAGGAACTGACCTGAATGTCCATTGTGTGGTTAACAAAAGAAGCCCTCCACTGTTGTGGGTTACCAGTAGAGTTACAACTGTATGAGATTTTCACAGTATGATTACCATCTCAGGAAATATCACGATTTCATGATGATATGGCATACAGTATGTTACTATTATTATTATTGAATAATCAATAAACATGTTGCTATTGAGCTAAATATACAATTATAATCCATAAAACATTGCTATCAAACTATATATGCATTAATAATCTAATTAAACATGTAGCTTATACTGTCAAGTAGTGCTTCATACCGAAAACCGGTTTTTATTTTTGTTATGATATGGATTTTTCTTATACCGTAATACCGGTTTAAATAGCCGTAACGTTTGGAACATAGCGCAGCACGTAACTGTTTAAGGGGGGACCTTTTTCACTGCTGCACCACTAAACACGCATGTAACAGAGTACCTGCCTTAGTTGAGGTACTGAGCGGTGAAAATGAACAGAGAAGCTGTAGCAGACGATGAAGTTGAAAATGATGACACGGAAGGACCTTTGCTTGTCTGTTGTCTGAGATAATTTGGTTTTAAAAGCTTGGACGTGGTCCAAACAACTATTTACTGCAAATGCTGATGAGCTAAAGTTGTCACCGGAGGTGCCCACACAAGCAATTTGCTGCACGACGTTAGCCGCAAACATACTGTGGAGTACCAGGAATGTATAAAACTAAGGTCGGCATCCTCCACATCCTCAGATAAAACTGAAAAAGCTCCACTTTTTCCAGTCAGACATCACTTGTAGACGCGTTTGCTAGTGCTTCTCTTAGGTTCACAGTGCTGTTGATTTAATGACAAATTAACAGATTTTGTAAACCACCCTTGACGCAGATATTTTAGTCGCTTTTGAGGTAGTTGACGCGACATTTTTTCTGAAGCGCGCTCTCTGTCCTCTCGTGAGAGCGTGCTCACCTGTGTGTGTGCGAGCATTGGTGTGGATACAGAGGATCCCGCTGTGAGCGATACAGAGAGCAGAGGAGAATTGGAAATGCACGATCATGCAGACACAGGGATAGGCTCGTTCAGGATGAACTGTGCCTAGAAAAGAGACGAGAGCAGGCGGCCGCATCAGGGGGAGTGGTTAAAAGTCTGCTATGAAGTAGGACAGTTTCGAACTTTTCTAGCAACATTCAAGCCCCCATTTCTCCTGTGAGGTCAGATGCAGATTAAATAAAATTGTATTTTCCACTATTTGTTGTTAAAATGCTCTACAGAAGATGACGTGTTTATGGTTTCACCTCCATCATGAAACAAGGTAAAATTGTGATGAAATGCTGTCATCATGTCAGTTTGCTGTTTAAACTTAAATGCAAACATTAATCTGTCAATAGAAACACAAGACAGACATTTCGAACATTGATCTATCACATATTTAGACTGTCAGGACTGAAAAATCTGTGCGGATGTTATTTTAGTAATCTGAGAGTAATCTGTGACTTAGTCTAATTTAAGATACAATCTACTTTTCTGAAAAATCACAGCATTTATTCTGTAAAAGAATCGCTGTTCACAATGAAAACTCTGATTAATTAATCAAAATATTTCAAAGTAAATAAACGAGGAAACGTTTCCACTAAACGTCTTGTTGTTGATCCAACACCTGAACCAATCAGATCTTAGATCAGGCGAGATCAGGTGTTTCCTGTCATGCCCTGAGTTTTTGCAGCCGTTAGAGTGCAACTGCAGCGCCTTGCTCCAAAATCTGCGGCCGTCTTGATCTCATGAGATTATTGTTGCCTACGTAGGCATGACATCAGAGCAAGTCGGCATCAAGTCGGACAGAAAACTAACTGGCATGCACTGTGCGCCGATCACCAGTGATCGAATCTGCGGAGAACTTGCTCATCTGGAATGAGCCTATTGACATGTCGTTGGGTAAATAAGATAAATAACATAAGGCTATTTAGGTAGTTTAATAAAAGGACAATATATAGACCTGTTCTAAAGGAAAGGCAAACTGAAATGACTTCTGTTGTGATCTGGCGCTCTTTTCTCAATCAGTGGAAAATATGATTAACACCCACTCATGCATGAGGGAAAAAAATACCGTTGAATACCGTGAAACCGTCATAATTTTGAAAAATACCGTGATATAGAATTTTGATCATACTGCCCAGCTCTATTGTCAAGCACAGGGCTTCTTCTGTAAAATAAATTAGTGAATTTTTGCAAGTGGAATGAGTTTTATCTACTCCCTGTCTCAACAACAGAGGACAGTTAAAGTTTAGATAGTTTCAGATAAAACTCAGTTTGCTTATGCAGCTTTTTATACAGCAGTGAATAGTAAGTAAGGGTGGGTCTGATCTACAGGGCTGTAGCGAACTAAATCATTACTAAACTTACCATCTCGTATATGAATTTTTTTATGGTGTATTTGAATTATTGCAGAAGGTAATTTATGCAATATTTTGAGAAAATGGTGATCTTGTATCCATCTATATTTTCCAACATCTTGTCAGAGTCACTCCCAACTTGGACAAGGCACAAGGCTGGAGTACTCCCTAGATGGGATGTCCGTGAAATAACCTGTTAAATATTTGCATTTTCTTTATATTCACCTTATCATCTGTTCAGCAGTTGTGTTACATTTTGAAAAGACAAGCAATGATAAAATACTTCCAGTAGAATACAGACTGTCCCCAACTTACTACTAGGTTACATTTGGACAGACAGGTCGTACTTCAAGATGGACTTATGTTGGGACAGGATAATTACATTGACTTATAGGTGTGATAATGAGACTGGGAGATGCATGTAAGGCTGGAATGGTTGCACTGCCATACAGTGCCGCTCTTTCCTGTGGCAATTATTGTATGGTGTGCAGCATGCACTAGGTAGTGTACAAGTTGACAATTTTTCATTATGATTTGATTAAGTATGATGCAGAACTTTCCTAAAATGTTGTAGGAGTTGGCTGGTGTGAAAATTGAATCATTGTTGGAGGACGAGAACAAAACTAAGAGCTAGGAATTTAGCATCAGCACTTTGCAGGGTAGCAACACTAGATTCAGACCCCCTGCAGAGATTGGTTACAGATTATTCCAAACTGTAGAACAAAACCAGCCTGTTTTTCGGGCAAATGTGCACTGATCTTTGCCTTTGTAATCCTGAGCCTCTATCCCTCACAGCTGCTGCTTCAGTTCTCTGTCATTGCTTTGGGAAGTTTACAGTGGACAGGGACGTTTTCTGAATGAGGCAATCAAGCACTGCTTTCTCAGGTTTCATTTGTAGAAGAGAGTAAGAAACCAAAAATTACATGGAATATAGGTCTATTCATGTCATCAATGATTTTATGATGGAATTTTTTATGGATATATAATATTCAAGGCTGTTAAGACAGTGTTGTTACTCTGTACTTTACTCTGTACTCTGTACAGTTCATGTTGGGCTGTCCCCAGGGTTTCCCAGGCTTGAGCAGGTCAAACAGCTTTATCTCTGTTGATTGTGAGTTTTAGTGTACGTAGTAGTCTGCTGTTAGCAAAACCAAACACCCTAACTTTCTTTTATACCCAACCAATAGAAACACATCTTCAGACCAAGACGTGGTGAAGAAGTGCAAACCATTATTATCTTCCTGCCCTGACTCTCATTCTTAAAGTTTTCCTGTCAAAGAACTTGTTTCATCCTGCTCTGGTTAACCATGACTGTGTTTGTGCATGGCATGTGATCAAGATCTCCAGCCTCCAGCCTGTTCTCTGACTCATGCATGCTTATTTTTTAGACGTTTGTAATCAGGTGACACATTGCAAGCTGCTTGTGTTTAACCTGATTTTTATCTGGCTCATTGATGATTAAAAGATGATGTTTCTGTTTTGTTTAACGTCTCTGATAATATATATCTCTAAGCCATTATCTGTCTATACAGGTATTGATAGATTGATGGTAACTTTTGGGTATTCTGGGAATGTACTCAAAAACATTTTAGCACTTTTCTGTTTAAATAAACATAAGAAAATTGTAATGTTTTCCCCCATTCATTTTCTGTAATATTTGTTTATTTGTAAATTTATAAAATGTAATTATTTATGTTGGAATTTAGCTAATTGTATTCCTTAGACAGGGAATACATATGGATTTGGGACTAGACTTCTGCAGACGCTTAGCTCATTAGTGTAATTCAAAAAGTATTTGACTGAAGTTTTTCAAACTTTTCAGAGACATTATATGGATGAATATGTGGTAGTGACACAAACCACACCGAAATTAAAGCAGAGCTGTATAGCTATAGCAAAGAGAACGGCAATCTTAGACACTTGATCTTGTGTGATAACTGAAAAAGTATTTGGTGGATCTTTTCCAAACTTGTCAGGAATCTTGTATAGCAGAAGGTCTGGAAATGGTCTCAGTTTGCACCACCACTTAGTTGCAGCAATGGGAAGGATGACTGCGCAAGACAGTTTACCTTGTAAATGTGATAACTCAAAAAGTATTTGATGGATCTTATTACCGCTTCACAAAAACATTATGTGGATGAAGATCTGTACCAAAATCGAAGCAGCAGCACTAGCAGCACTGTGCTTTTAATAAAGATTTTTTGGCGTGTTGGGGAGAGTGTCTAGGCAGCCTAGAATTTGTGGGGGGGGAGGGTTGTATGAGAGGAGTAGGGATGTGATAGGGGGTGTCCAGGGAACACTTTGTTGTAATTCCAACAACATGTAGTTATATTTAGCTTCACATAATAAACCTATAGGATTAACAATAATAAATCATTAATCTAATGGATTAGACTTAAACTTAAATGTCAGTTTTTGTCCATTCACTTTGTAGGACGTTCTTCAAAATCAATATATGTGGTGAAGCTCAAGGGAACACCTCTACTTTGTATTCAACCTGGCAGAGGTGTTTTACTCTGTTTACCCTGGTTTATGATTCATGCATAAACCGCAAGGGATGATAACACTTAATTTACTAGACCCTTTTGTCCATAGCGATGTGCAAGTAAGGCACATAGCACATTGCAATAATGCGTGCTGTCGAGGAGTCGACTAGGCATAAGTGCACCTAAGCTGAGCTTCCAGTGATTGCCCGGTTACAAGTGCACTATTTAACACTGTTATTATAATGATAGGACAAACCGGCAAGCACCTATCACGTATTCAGAGATTGCAACAGTACACTACTACTACAAAACAGACCGTTGTGAAACAAAGCAGTTGCAGCCTGTATAACATCTCAGCTGTGTCTGTATGTCTCACTTTTTTGTAGATTATAATGTCTTAGTGGATCTCAACTTAGTAACTAGATCTTGTGCTAAAACTTGATATTTTCTAACCAGTTAGTTAAGTTGGTTTAAAAAAAACTTTATATATCATCAGACTGCTAAAAATATTGCACTCAGTCAACACAAGGTCCGTAGATGGGTTGGCTATGCTGTCTGATAAACAATGTGCGGCATGGCTGATGAGGAAGAGGTTCTTCTTTGATTGTGTGGATATGGTTTAGTTTTGCATAGTTTGATCTGGGCCAGTCTTCTCTAATTTGCAAATTTCCTTACAATTTGTGCAACAGGTGGAAACACAACCAATTTAATCTATTATTATTTGTTTATATTTCATGTAAACTGAGTCCAGAAGTGAAGTTCCTCAGCAAAGTGATCATTTTTCATGTGTACTCGAAATTTTAGAAACTTTAGTAAAAAAATAAAAAGCACATTTGCTATAATGAATGTATCTATTATATATGTACAGTATTTTACATACCAAAGGAGTGTTTCTTGTAAAGATTGAGTTACTGGTTAAGGGGATGAGTGGTCAATTGGTTTGTTTGTAAAAAAACAACAAAAATATCATAATCAATATAATGGAATGTGATTCGAACTAAAGATGTTCCTGTTTGACAATTACTTTATGGCCTTTGAACACATTTAGTTTAAATTGCTTGTTATTCCTGAATGTGTGCTTTTAACTTACACATGGTGGGAGTCAAAGAAAATATAGAAATGTATCTCTCTCTGATTTCCTAACATTATGCTATGTCTGTATTGTGTCAGTCAAATCTAATCCCACACTTCATTCCGTTATGTGCACATTGTGAGAGCTGCTTTGTACTAACTAACACTATTTTATTTCTCTCTATTTGTCTCCCTTGCTTGCTGCAGATCACAGAATGATCATTGCAGGTAAGCACTGATGTTACCTATTATATAGATTATCTGGATTCTTTTTCACGGTCATCCTTTCCTTCTCTTGTGCTATATTTCATCCACTCATTAGACCGTATTATTCAAAATAATATATATGTAAAAAAATATATAATAATACATTGTGCATCAATAACACATTTTGACAAATATACGTAGTCATTTGGTTTGTATTTGTGTTAACGCTGTTTATTACTTTATACACTTTTTATAAGTTGTATTTGAAAAAAAAAATACAGTCAGACCTCGGACATGACGTGAGGTTAGGTTCCAGAACCTGTCACGAATAAGGAGGATTCGCGAATGTTTGGTAGAGTCACTAAAAATGGTAATATGTGCTTATTTCTAGTTTAAACCCTAAATATGACCACAGTTCGTACGTAAACATTAGCACTTTTCAAGAAATGTATAATTTTTGTGCGTTGAATTTATGTTAATGTGTACTTACTATTACAAAATAGTAAATTAACTATTTTCTAATATTTATGTAACCATTAGCGTTCCGAAGGAAATAAACTTTGCGAATGGGATTCGCATCTTGTAAAGGTATGGTACAGTATGTTCATGAAAAGGAACGTTTCCATAAGAAAGCCAAGTTTTTTAAGGGATCTTTTAACTGATTTATATTGTATGTCTTGAACTTTCCCCCAAAACACAGTAGAATCTTCATTAACTAATTTTTTCTTACCAATTTTATACTTAAAAGCATGAAAACTTATAAATTACTATGAAAATTAAACATAAACACTTCTGTAGGGTTTTTTGAGGATTTCGCAGATGTGCGAAAAAATTGTGGATGCAAAAAAGTTTGGTTCCAATTAAATTTTCATGTATCTGTGAATTAGCGAATCAGGAAGCGTGAATACACGAGGGCTAACTGTATATCTGTCATACAAATTTTTAATATGCAAAATTTTGCTTGCTGGGATGGGTGTCCAGTCCTGAGTTGTTCCCTGCCGACCCTGAACAGGACAAGCGGTTTCGGAAAATGGATGGATGGATGAATTTTGCTTGATTTAGAATGTCTAGATACAGTCTATCAGTGAGAGAAGGGAAAGAATGGTTGGGTAATTGCTTCACCATCAGGGGGAATGTTGGCAGTTACTAAGTTCTGTATCTACAATTTTAGAAATTTGAAACTGCTTTGCCCAAAAGTCAAGAGTTGCATCAAGGGCACAGGGGTTGATGAGGCTGTGGTGTATGTATGCTTCATATATGCAACAAGGTTCTCCAATTCTGGTCCTGGAGGGCCAGTCTGCAATACATACTTGTTTGAGCAGGGAAATCTGCAAACTGTGTTGCAGACTGCAATTGTAGAACCATAATGTACAATTTGAAACTATATCAAACTGCATCTGTGCCCTACCTTAGTTTGGGTGGGTGCTGTTTGAGTGGATTGTAACCCTTTGAAAAGAGCCTAAGACACCAATTTCTTGTCACGTTGTCTGCATCCCTTTAGCGGTTGCACCACATCCCTGTGACAGATGGCAGAAATAGGGAGCAATGAGCCTGGTTTGCCCTTCAAGCAGCTTAACAACTATGCCAGAGCCTAATGGAAGAAGTTATTATGAATGTGTGAAAGATCTGCGCATTTCCACATATCTCCAATGGGCTGTTAAACAGACCAGGCCTTTCACTCCATGCAACACGTGTAAATACACATTGAAACCCAAATAGGATTGAGGTTTACTGTAGAAGTATTAAAACAGGTAATTAACAGTATCCGGAACCTGACGCAGTTAGTTTGAAACCTGCTAGTTTATGGAGCATAACTTTGGTATGGAATCCAGATGGCATTTTTTTCTTGCATTGCCTCATTTACTCTTACGCACACTGATCCATAATATTGCCCTGGGTAATAGTATATCATCTGTGGAGGGTCATGCAGGAACTGGGCAGTAATCATACCATCAAGTTGGTCTGGGGGAGAGATTCATACTCCCCCTGATCTTATCCCTATTACCCAACTCACAATTCAATGGTAGGAGGATGTTCCAGTGTCCTTACTGGTAACACTTGTTATCTAGAATTGATGTAACTCAGCTTAGGACTAAGGCAATGAAGGTACATCATGCAGCAAGCCATTTTATTTATATAAGTAAGGAGAACACCAGCAGTGTCATACATTCAGCGCTGTATGGGTTATGTAGTCAGTAATTAAGGTACAATGTAGCGTGTCGTTTTATTTGATAACATGACAAATGATAATATTGCCAAAGCATCAATACTGTTGCACACTTTTGGCGCTTTTCCACTGCCATCAAGAACAGAGGTGTACCCGAGTCGAACTGTAAACCAGTTGCATCACCACCACTTGAATTGCCAAAATGCACAGAGACAAGATTGGCAGATCTGCATCCATATGCATGAATTAACTGAAGGAAATGGGGGCGTATTCTATATATTATTTATTATTAGTAGTTTCACACATCACAATGTGTCGATGCATTCTTGATAATTTGGAACTTTAAATTTTCCAACCATCCATCTTGGAATAGCTGAATGGAATGTATTCGTAATGAAAGTTTATACAAACTAATGCTAATTCCGCTAGCGTTTTATGCTAATATGCCGATTCTGGCTGTGTTAGCGGAATTTAGCGGACAGTAAATCATGATGTACACCATGTGAACAATAAACAAGTGTCTTTACGACTTTACAACATAGTCACTCTCCAAATCCGGCATTGGCTTTACTGAGTCGACCCTTCCGCAGTGAAAAGCTGTAACTAGTGCCTCTTCGTGGTACAGGTTGAGTACAGCTTGCTTGCTCTATATCAGTGGAAAAGCGTGGTGTGTTAGTCCAGACCAAAATTCATTTGGAAAGTTAGAAATCTACAGAAACCTAAGTCCTGTCAAGTCTTTCTCTTCTCTCTCCCTTCTTGTTTAATCATTTATTGTCAAAAGTTTTTTGTGTTTTGGGGGGGTTGTGCGTCCTTTTTTTTTTTAATTTATATTGTTTTTGTCATGTCTCGTCAAGCGCACTTGGTTGGGTGAGGTACAGCTTCACTAAAGTTTTGTAATTGAAACTGTCATTAAAAATAAAGTTGTCCTCCAAAGAGGGGGGGGG
>JAODLD010000075.1:197771-224623 GCA_026781065.1 Mormyrops boulengeri | reverse complement strand
GTGAGGTACAGCTTCACTAAAGTTTTGTAATTGAAACTGTCATTAAAAATAAAGTTGTCCTCCAAAGAGGGGGGGGGTGGTGGTGGGGGAAGAAAAGAAAAAAAAAAAAAACCTTCAGATTGTGTTTGACTTGTGCCCTGTTGGGCTTTAAGATGGTTATAGCTTTGAACCTTGTCAACAAATATCTGGGTGCACCTGTAAGATAAGTGCAGGCCAAACTGCACAAGTGGAACTCTAACAGAAGTGGCTAAAGAGTTAAAATTTCTGCCAATACCTGTTAGGTCAGCCAAGTAAAAGAGCCCTTATTAATATTGGCCCTGGCCTCAGGTATTCTCATTTCTTAAATGATAGTGGATAGTTTCAAAGAGGGTGAAAAAAGTTCAGTTTCTTAGTGAAAATCTGAATAATTGTGTGGATTGAGACAGAATATTTGTACAATTAAGGAAACATTGACATTTTTTTGTGTGCATCAGTCGTTATAGATTATTCTGAGGTTATCCTTTTTAACTTTATTTAAACTTTATTCTATAATTTTTTTTACTCAGTCTTAAGAGCTACCCAGATTTTTGCTTCACTGATAGTTGTACCAGTTTAACTGTATATATTAAATAAAAGCTTGAATCTTGTAAAAATGTGACGTTGCTGCCGCCTTATGGTGGTTTTCTGTAAGGGTGATGCCTACAATTCCCTCCTTTTTTGATTTTTTTTTCGTTACTATTCTTTTGTTAATTTCTGTCATTGTAATTTTTTTTTATTGTGATGGCATTAATGGTGACCACATGTTTCCTATAAACAATCATAGGCACAAGAAATGGCATGTCATCTGCCTTACAAAAAGATGAAAAGGGAACCTAATTGCAATGGCATATCCCCCCATTCAAGCATATATATTGTACAAAAACATAAAGTTTAATGTTTAATTTTTCCATTTGCTTAATTCCATGTTTCTATTACAGGAACCTATTAAATTAAGAAAAACATTTGGGTAACCTCATTGGAAATCATTTGGGTAACTTGTTTTTCTGGTGATTCTTTTATGTGAACATTTTAATCTTACCGAATTAAAAAAATTGTTTTCAAGGTTAATATTTCATTTGCTTGCTGCTATCTTTTGGTTACTTAATTAGATAGCTTTTTTCAGTTCTTTAGTCTTATATAGGATGAATTTTGAAGGCTTAGGTTTTAGAGGAGAAACCTGAGTGTACCTGTAAGTTTTTGTAGCCACCCTTTGATACCAATTATCCGATTTTAAGATTTATAGTAATGGATGTGTAACTGCTTATAAACTGCTCAACTATATCAGCATGGCAGTCACTGACTTCAAAGTGTCTTTCTTTTGAACACCAGAAGACAACAGGGGAGGAGAAACTGGGGAAGGATATTTCTTATTTTTCTTCTTTTAGATCTTGAAATCAGCTCTGTAATTTTGGTGAAGTCAGTAATAAAAATTAATATATAAATACATGTTTTATTGTAAAGCAGTGGTCAGCAGCTGGTGGATTCTGGTCCACATCCAGATTGAATCATAAGTAACTTTGTTCATGATCAATACCCCCCTCCCACCCCTTGCACTGGACCTTGGCTTTGTGCTACTGATGGAACATTACTTGTGGATGACAAGTGGAAAAGTGACAAAGTCCTTGATGATGTAAGTTCTGTGGCACCGTACCAGGATTAGTCAGTGCTTCCAGAAGATTCCACTTGGGGGTGCACAGAGATAAAGAAAACAGCTATGTTTTATCTACTGTATAATCCTAATGGGCTTCACAGGTGATTCTAGACCCTATTTAGTGGGCCTTCAGCCACCCTACTTTTTGTCTCAGCCCCCCTAAAAATATTTTTTCTGAAACCATTTAGTGATTTGTCCTGTATTTTTGTACACATTTCATTGTATCACGGCTCAGCAAACTTCATCATGGGGGACCCAGTCCCCCTGCTTGGAAAATTTAATGATTGGGCAGTGGGGGACTGAGCCCTCCTTAAGGGTCAAATCCCAGTATTGCCCCAGGTGGGCTTTAACAGTTTTCTCATACATACATGAGTCTCAACATCTTCACAGAATCGGCACCCAATCAAATAATTATACATATGCAAATGGCTAAAACTCAAAAAGCGCATTTGGCAGTGCTAGGACTGTCTAATTTTGGTCATAAGCATAATCATCTGTTTTTGATGACCAGTATAATGATTTGTGGAAGCTGAGGAAGGATAACATTTGAATAAATTTGTCTAGGCTCTTGTAAGTCATTAATCAGCCCCGCACACCAAGGCACTTAGAGATAGGCTACCATTACCTATTACTGGGGGTAGGGAGCTCAGATGGCATATGGTCTCTAAGACCTCCTAGCTCCCATTCAGACACCCTGCATGGCCAGATGCACCACCATCTTTCCCATAATTTCAGATGTGTCTGCTGTGTCCAGGCTCATGGGAACTGAGCTTTTCATTAGCGCCTGAAGGCACACAGGAGCGACACTGCTTGTCTACTACAATCACACGCCGAATGTTATATTATTCATATGTCATACTTTGTCTCTCAGATTTTTAAAACAGCATAACTATCTGTTTTTGGCTACTCATACTGACGAATGTTTTGCTGAGACAGTTCAGATTAAGTACTTCACTCCCAGTTGACAGCAGTGGCCCTTTTGGAATTAGTTTGGTGCAAGGCTTTTTGGTTCCAAACACAACTTTTTATGCTGCCATGGTGGGATGTAGGCAGCTAGATAGTCCTAAATGATATCAATATCTACTTCATCTGTACCAATGTTAACTGCTGGCCCTACTGAGGCGGTTTAAGAATTTATACATGCAGCATGCTCTGAGTTTCAAAAGTATGAGCACAGTAATATTCAAGGGAGCACAATTATATGCACCATTACTTTACTAGTGTAGCAGAATGACAACAACAAGGGATCCTGCTGGGGCTCACAGTGCTTCAGGAAATGCCTGACTTTGGTAAGTGACTTACAATAGCTTACATTATTGTGATGGTATATGCCGACATGTCTAGGGAAGTCATTCTTAGATACCTTCATTTGAGAACTTTATGAACTTGTCTGTGGAATTTCAGAAAGTACACAGGAATCAGATGGTATTCTGGGAGTCAGAGTAAGGTTTGCCAATTGGTACTGTTTTCTTTTGAGATTGTGCAAGGAAGCACTATTAGATTTATTTGTAGTGGAGTTTCATATTAAAAGTGAGCTATTCCAGTATGCTCAGCCTTACTATTTGGTTAATATTTAAGAATTTGAAATAATAAATAATAAAGCAAATGGAGTAAATGTTCATTATATCCCCTGTTAAATATGAAATGGGAAACTACTGATTGTTTTCACTTTTGTTAAATAAAACAAGGAATTCACATTACAGTACAAATTTACCAAAGAAAATTATGTTTACATTGGTGAAATACTAGCCATTGTAAAACCTCTCCTAAGGTCACCCTAGTATTTTCCAGCCAATATACCAGTGTATTTGTTAACTCGATCATTAACGAACCATGTTTCAAGTATCAATACGTCATCAAATTTAATTAATTAAGTTAATTAATGAAGTCAGTTGGTTGAGGAATTTCATGGAAGTTCATGGAATGGCTTTTGTGAAATTCTTGTTACATTTTATTGTTACTGTTTCAAGGACAGTTGTATGTGCTGCCGAGTAAAATTATTGGTGAAGCACAGTGTACACTGCCCCCCCCCACACACACAATCAACAAGATCAGTATTCACAAGACAGACTATTTTGAAGTGGGTCTCTTTCATTTACAGCATATCAACACTCACAACCAATAAAGAATATTGCCAAAAAAGTGAATTTATTTTGCAGCATGGCTGTACTCTGTTCTGAATGGTTAGACACGTGTCAATAATCTTTGGGTCGAGCATGCATAATTAGAAAGACTAGGTGAAGCACTGCTTGGGATGTGTTTAAAAACATGTAATAGTCTGTAACTATCAACCACTAAATAGAAAGGGTTGAGAAATACATTGGGGTCCGGTGAAGCAAAAATATTTTGCTTCAGTGAAGTCCCCTTTATTTATCTAAAGGTAGTTCTGTTTTGCACAATACTTTTGAGGCACTTTTGAACTGCCACAAAGGGAAATAGTCATTGTCATGATTAGAGCTGGGCGGTATGACCAAAAATTTATATTATGGTATTTTTCAAAGTTATATCAGTTTCACGGTATACAACGGTATTTTTTTTTAAGTATGACTGGGCATTTACCACATTTTACAGGATTTTACAGGACACCTTTTTCTTTTAGGTATTTGCATTGTTCCCATATTAACTATATTATTTTATTATTAGCCATTGCGCCTATCCGCTACCTTAATGATAACATTAACGGCTAACTTGTTTGTTGACTAACTGCTTGTAGATAAATGACTAATGTTAAGGTGTGCGCTGGTCAAGTTAACATTTTTGATAAGTGTTTAATAATTCAGTGTTGCTGGAACATGAGCTTTACTGACCTCGCAAAATTTTTCATAAAGACCGGGATGTCGGTCTTTAAGATGCTTTGCCAAGTTTAACATGTTACTTGACTTCGTCGCTACAACTTTGTAGCACTCTTTGCATAGAGGCTTATCGACTTCTTTAACCTTTCCATGTTCGTCTGCAAAATACTTCCAACCGACCTGCATGAAGTTGGCCCCCCATATGTTTCAGATTTCAACCAAACTGGTCGCAATCGTATGTGTCGCGATTGTGCTGGATTGCGTTGTTAAAATTTTTGTTTGTGCTGTTTTAGTTTCTGAGATATAAATATTTGTTTACATGGTGACGTCATCAGTGTGAAGTTGGCCCCCCATTTGCGTCTGATTTCCACCAGACCGATCGTAATCGTTTGTGCTGGTTTGTGCCCTTAAAATTTTTGTTTGTGCTGCTTTAATTTTTGAGATAATAATGTTTGCTTACACGGTCACGTGACACCAGCGTGAAGTTAGCCCCCCATTTGCATCTGATTTCTACCAAACCGATCGCAATTGTGTGTGCTGCGTCTGTGCTGGCGGGGCTGACTAAGTCTATGTACAGCTTTGTTGGAGTCAAATGCTCCACCTTCTATTAACATGAGAAATACGAGCCTGAGCACTATACGGCGATCATGTAAAGGCTTAAACTAAGACGTATAACTCAGGAAAAATAACAGTACAGACAATTTAAAATGGCACAAACTCAGAGGCAAATGGGGGGCTAACTTAACGGCGGAGTCACGTGACCATGTAAATAAGCAATATATCTCTGCACTGAAGCAGCACAAACGATTGCAATCGGTTTGGTCGAAATCAGATGCAAATGGGGGGCTAACCGCCTGACTACATCCCCATTTGAGATCAACAGTTCTCTCTCCCTGCTGTAAAGAGCATGTTCCACCTGTTGGCTCCCTGCACTTTTTGGGCTCCATGCACTTGTTCATGAGACATTACTCCTGTGATCATCATCAAAATGATCTGCCATTTGTGGCATAGTAGCCCTTATGTTAGTTCATACCACATGGGCTAGCCTTCATTCACATCTCGCATCGCTGAGTCATGGCCGTCTACCACCCTCTCGGCGGTTTGTTGTTTTTCTCCCCTCAGACCACTCTTAGTAGGTTACTACCACTAACCTTGAAATGCACCATTTTTGCATGATAGTCTACATTATTTGCTTCACATATGGGTGGTTATAATGTTATGGCTAATCTATTTTGGCTCATACATGTATATTTATTCTGTTGCTTAAAGGGGAACAAGCTTATATTACTATTAGCTAGTTTTAATTATTATGTATCCAGTACACTAGACTAAAGTATTTATGCTTACTCAAACCAAAGAAAAACGTTCTCTCCTTGTATTAGAAGTAATATTAAAGAGACCCTGTTATTCCAGTATTAGGAGTGAGTGCACATGTGAGCAAAACAGACTGAGAAGAATCTGATGGCAGTCCATTAAGAAGGTGTTATGTGGTTTGGGTGTAACTGGCGCTCTTGGCTGTTTCTTGTGTCTAGTTAATTGGATTTTATTTGGGTTTGTAGCAAGTGAATGGGAGTTGGGAGCTGGCAGAATATCAGTGCTGTGAGGAGAGGGCATATGCTCAGTATCTAGTCAGAAGGAATAACAAATATTTATGCTAAATATTGGAAATATTAAGGACTTGCACTGTACTTTCTGCTGCATCGCAAGTACCAAAGAGACCCTGAGGAAGGAAGATGGTGTTTCGGCATTTCCCTGTCATCTTTCCAACTGGCAGGATAATATAGCTGTGCCTTCATGCTTCATATAGTTTTGTGGAACAACTAATTTAATATTTGAATTTATGCACTATTGCATAAATAGTAATGGTAATTGCTAACTGCTGGTAATTTAAACCCCTTTGCATATGTACTGAGCGATATATAGCTGATGAAAAGCCTTCTTCATGGAGAGGAAGAAACCTGAGGAGAAAACAGATTCAGGGGAAGCTCATCTTATGATTGGCATCAGGAAGCATTATTTAGTGCATGGTAGATACAGGCAGATGGTGGGACAGCACAGTTAGACAGGTGCATTAAGGAGCAGGCAGGCAGGTAAATCAGATAGGTAGGCAGATGGATAGGTGAGGTGGCTTAGGCAGACAGGCTGCTTGGCAGGTAGGAGACTACGTTGTATCCAAACCTTTGAACGGTTCATCCCAGAAGGGAGGAGGGGATAAGGAACGTACATCAAGTGTGAAATAGAAAAGCGACGACGCCGGACAGCAGGGCGAATGGAGTAAAGAAGCTCCTAGTTATGTCAGCACAAATAGGAGGAAGAAGCCGGAAGGAAAACAGGCAGGAGTAAATATCTGAATGCTAGTGATATTACTTGCAGTACATCCAAAATCAATCACGATGATCTGTACCTCAGACTATAGACTCATTCATCTATAGTCTATATTTGTCAATGAGAGAAAATGACTTTGTCTTTCCCGTCATCTTTTCTGGGCACGCAGCATTTGCCTCAGGTAGTTAGCCAGAAGCAGATGGGTTACTGCAAGGCAAAGTAGGGTTATCAAAGTCAAGTAAAAAAAATAAACAAATAATAAAAAATTTGTTAATGTTGTCATGTATAAAAATTCCCAAAATGAACACTGTAAGCAGACTACTTGATTACTATAAGCGAGTTATTTAAACAGTGTTTGTATAGGAATGATTCTGTCCTAAGCTTTTTGATCCATATAAGCGGTTTATCACTATAACCGTGATCAGTATAAGTGGGTTCCACTGTACTTTCAGTTTCTATTTGTACAGTACAACAGTCTGCAACAGATGAGGAGGAAGGCAAAGCTGCGGTAAAGTCATATATATTTTTTTTTGTTTTAAATATTAAATTTAACTGTCAAAGTGGATATATAATGTTAAGAAAACTGATCAGCTACCCCACAAATTATCTATCAAACAGGTTAATGGATGAAGTAAAATAAGTTAACTAGCTGGCCAACTAGCTAACAATCTTACTAGCTAACTGATATCACTGTTTTAGTAAAGTCTGGTAAATCTGCATCAACCTGATAAAGGGTCTGTGTGTAATAATGTTGCCAGATGCAGCAATAATCTTACAAATCCTCCCAACATCATCTGACTCTGTGCTCAACTGGTCTCTCTTTGGAAATACACACATAAAAGTGTGCAACAGGTTCACAAATGTGCAGGAGGAGTGCAGGTGGCTATTTGGGCACACATGAGGCCTTTTGAGTCTGAGAGAACACGAAATTACAAGAATGAAGTTTTTTTTCCTTTATACCACTGAAAAAAAATGTGCATAAGTTTCACCAAAGTGTTTCTTGTACTTTTGTGAGTAGCAATCATTCTGCACAATACTGTAAAAACACTGGCATATAATTTGAGACAGTATGCCCATACTGCATTAGTGGAATGACATGAGGCTAAGTTTAGAGATGGCGCTAGTTTGAGTCTAACTTTTTCGGGAAAGTCTGGCTTTCTTTAGCTACTTTCATGGAATATCCCCCAGGATCAGGAACTTAAATATAGAGGGCTAACAAGAATAATGCAGGACAGGTGAGATCAATTAACACGGGCTGACAAAACGGTCAACAGATGAAATTAATAATTAAGGTAAAGGAAATCAGAAATTAACAGGACACTACGAAACTGACAAAGAAACAAGGAAACTAAATGTAAACACTGGGAAAATAACGATGATAGGTAAAACAGAACCAAGGCAAAGCCAAAAACCAAAACAGAATAAGAAATAAATAGGTCACAAAACACAGGAACTAGAAATACAAATGAAACACTAGGGAAACAAAATCTACAAAATACAAAAACAGAGGAAGCAGGATTTGAACACGTGACAGAGGGGTTAGTGGCTGCAAGCTCAGGTCATTGAGCCATGCAGCAGTCTGAGGAGTAGGGGAAACACACTAGGGACTTTGACAACAAGGAGAAACAGGATGGCCAGCGACATCTGTTAGCCAAACGGGGAGGATACATGAAAGACCCGGACGGACGGGTGCAGACCCTGACAGTGTACTACTGTCTTAGAAACTTTGAACCTGGAAGCAGCCTGCCTCGCAGTGTAACCTTATGCCAGCAGATCCAGGATTAAACCAGGATTTAAAAATGCAGATGAGAGAAAAGTGTGTGTGGATTAGGTTTATATTACATTGTAAGGATCTAATGTGCCCCACAATGCAATAAAAACCTGTTTTTTTTTACCTTGTGGGGACCATTTTTCAGGTCCCCTCAAAGATCCGTGTATGCAATCAAAAATGTAAAAATGCCAAAAGTCTCGTATTTTGTTTGGTTCCTTATGGTTAAGGTTAGGGCTAGATTGAGGTTAAGGTCGTCATGCTGGAATTAGAGTCTTCGCCATAGAAATGAATGGAGAGTCTGCAGAAAGATATAATTTCAAATCCATCGCTGTGTGTGTGTGTGTGTGTGTGTGCGTGCTGTGTCACTCTGCCTTCTCTGGCTGCCTTCTTATGTGAGTATGTACCCATTTGCCCTTTTAGTGAATAAGTGGTTGGAGCTGAAAATGAACCCGAGAGAGGCTTTGCCTGTTAATGGAGCTGTGAGGTCTTTGTCTCCCTACATAGGAGACACTAATGTGTTTTGGTCAGGTGAATAAGCTGTATGTCTTGTAGCTGCATAACACAAAGTTGGCTGTTCATTCAGATATCCAGCTGATATAAACAAATATACTGAAATATGATAAGATGGGATATACAAGGGGAATACAAGTGAAAATCAACCAGTATAGTGTGACAAACTCAATTCTCTTAGTGATAATTGTAAATCACCTGTGTGTTCCCCTTGGCAAGCTTGTGTCACTGGGCATTTCATTTTGTGTTTCCCTTGTCCTGCATGCTTCACAGGTCCTAGGGTGTTCCCCTGCTCCCCGGGCCACCATGTGGCTGAATGGGCTGAGCGTGCGGAAGAGAACAGAGCAACTCCCCTACCATTGTGGGTTTTGCTTGACAACTTTGTTGGACATTTTGAGTTTTTGTTTTTTCCCCCTTATCTCACATTCACGTTATTTCTATGTAGCTGGTTCTGGTTATCCTTATGTGCACCTAGTTTTGTAATTATTTCAACTGTGATCCCTATGTCTCCAGTATAGCACTAGTCCCTAGTGTTTGATTGCGATTACCCTCACTCATTCCCCCGTAGTCTCTTGTTCCATGGTTGATTTTGTTTCAACCAACCACTTGAGTACTTTTACTGTGACTCCTTGCTCAGCTGGTTGGTTGAAACAAAATCCTGGTCTGGATTTTTACTTTCTGGACCTGAAATTGACACCTCTGCTACAGAAAAGCCAAGTGAAATTGTGGCCTGAAGAAAGCTCTAGAAATGGTCATACATGTGGAGGGTGCACTCCAGCTGCCAGCCCACACGCTGGTAGAAGGCGATTTGCTCTCTCAAGTAGGCCTGCATCATCTTCTTGAAGTCCACCACCCGTCGCCTGTGGAAGTGGTTCATCTCTGCCTGGAGGGCAAAGCCCACGGCCTGGCAGCGCTTCCGCACACCGTCCGCCTCGTCCCGGGCCATCCTCCCCTCGTTACTCATTCGCTGGCTTTCCTTCACCTTGCCGAATGCACCTGGAGACAAAGTGCAAGAGCCTGTGTGGGCGATACACACTGACAGCTTTAGATGTGTTGGGAAAGAGTGTTGCTCAAAACGGCATGCGTGTGCCTGGGGGCGGGGGTTGGGGGGGGACAGCTCTGAGAGTAATCTTCAGATAATAATTATAACAATGTATTTTGATAAATGCCAAACTCTTCTAAGGTAAGTATGATGTGGCTTGTTAGAGGACTGTTATTAGAATATTCTTTTTGAATATCAGTTTATGTGGTTCAGCAGGTTATGCTATAGTTGGTATTCTGACATCTTGATCCATGCACCCCTTCTTAAATTTGAGCACCTGCCCCTCTAAAGGTCCTTGCTGTGTATTATTAGGACATGCAGAAAGATTCAAGTAACACCCCTGCTGACTAGAACTGCACAGGCTAATCAGAGCCTCTTGCTCCGTATCACACATAATGTAGTGGTATATTTCGTGTTTTTAACACTCATACAGATTGTATAATTTACCATCCCATTTATAACAATCGATGTGAACAAAACCATTATAATCCAATTAAGCTGATTCACTGCTATAAAGATCCTGGAAGCTGAGCACCCAGACCATACAGTGGAACGTCATCTTCTACCTGCAATGTTTATGTCATGCCCCGCTCATCTGATCCTCCCGTGTGCCACGCCCCGCTCGTCCGATCCTCCCGTGTGCCACGCCCCGCTTGTGCGATCCTCCCGTGTGCCACGCCCCGCTCGTGCGATCCTCCCGTGTGCCACGGCCCGCTTGTCCGATCCTTCCGTGTGCCACGCCCTGCTTGTCTGATCCTTCCGTATGCCACGCCCCGCTCGTGCGATCCTCCCGTGTGCCACGACCCGCTTGTGCGATCCTCCCGTGTGCCACACCCCCTCGCTACCTCATGTGGAATTCCCGTGTTACCAGCTGTTTCTCATTGTTAATTAGTCCTGTGTATTTAAGTCAGCATTAAAGTATGTTTCCCCAGTCCGGTCATTAATGTCTGACGTCAGTCCTTCGTTTATACTTTCTTTGTGGATGTATTCTCCCCAAATAAAGTCCTTGTTTCCCTGACTCCCTGGACTTCTGCTCCTCTGGTCCCGCTTCGCCCCCGCAAAGCACGACAGTTTCTCAGACAAACGTTACTTCAGTGGCCTGGACGACGAAGCGGAGTTACTGGTCTTACACGTAAGACTGCTGAAACAGAATCCAGTTCCTCAAAGTCAGGCTTTAAAATTAGACACAATTATCATAAAACTAATCCTATAACAGTTACAGTTGAAAAGATAATAATAATAATAACTGTAATAATAATAATAATTATCATAATAATCAGCGTCTGAGCAAACAGGACTCTGGCTTTGGGTATTATGTTGAGGTCACCAGTAAAGCAGTTCAATGTTAAATTTATTAGAAATTTAGTCTTGACCTAATTTGAGCAACACTTCATTTTCCCACATCAAGAGAAAAGATAGTATCTGAGTTGAGGGCATATATCCACTTAACCCTCTGGGGCAAAGTATGTGGGTCAGGCTGGCATTATACAATGAGCATCCATACTAAAAATTCAAACCTTTCTAGATATAGTTCATTCTAACTCTGGCATCCAAATCAAGTGTAATTAGAGGACAGAAGTCCTATAGCCTCAGGCTGGACACCAGTTTATGTTGCCAATGGCCTGTAAATGCAGAATTTAGAGGGTAGAAGAGAGAGACTTTGTTTGACTTGGAAGGAAACAATAGATATAAATATGGAAAGCTGATGTCCCCGCTGTATTACAGTGACCTCCTTCTCAGCCATGAGTGATACACACATCTGAGTAAATGGATAATAGACCCTCCTCAATGTCCAGCCTGGAGACATACTGCAGAAAATAAACAGAGAATAAGAACAATGATAGCAGACATATCTGACAGAGAGGGGAAAGGAAATATTGTGATGAAGGATAAATGACCAAATATTAAAATGTATGTTTGAATGAGTGGCTGCATTTCATTATTCACTAACCATCCTAAAGGTTTGGTCACTGACCTCACAAAGCTTCTGCAAAGCATCAGACCTTTCTGAGGCTCAGGGAGGAGCCAGACGACATTCACAACAACCACTAAAAGGGCTGTTTAGCAGATCCTTCGTAGTAAGTCTACAGGATATCATTTCAGACCAGCAGCCCATCCATTTTCTGTAACTGCTTGTCCTATTCAGGGTCATGGTGGGTCTGGAGCCTATGGGCACAAGGCAGAGATTCAAACCCTAGTCCCTGCAGTGTGAGGCAACATTGCTGCACCACGGTGCCACCCCCAGACCAGTAATACCCTTAACATTTTTATTATTTTCAAAAACTGCATAAATACTTGTAGCTTTTCAGAGGCTGTGCCAGGATGCAAATACAGTCTATAAGTAAGTACAGCAATCAAAGCAGGGGGCCGCTGAAGGTTTGGGCCACTCAGAAGCATATCATACTGGGCCCCCAACCCAGTCCAATCCATTTATGTTCCAAATTTTTTGGGACCCCTGTAACTGGAATTGTCCTAACCCTAAGCCCCTTACAGGACCCCCAAAATGGTCTGAAGCTCCTGTCTTTTTGATCATTTTGATGGATGGATGGATGGATGGATAATGTAAAAATTTCCTTGTAATTTTTTAGCATACAAACCCAGCACAGACAGATCTGGGGGCTATTAAAGCTACAGTGTTATCCACTGCATTACCAAAAACATGGGGATAGCATACAAACCCAGCACAGACAGATCTGGGGGCTATTAAAGCTACAGTGCTATCCACTGCATTACCAAAAACATGGGGATAGCATACAAACCCAGCACAGGCAGATCTGGGGGCTATTAAAGCTACAGTGCTATCCACTGCATTACCACAAACATGGGGATAACATACAAACCCAGCACAGGCAGATCTGGGGGCTATTAAAGCTACAGTGCTATCCACTGCATTACTATACTTCACATAATGGGTGTGTGTTTGTGTATATAAAACCCTGAATGTCAACAGTATGACTTGTCTAATTTAGACTGGAATAAATCTGGCTACACAAATAAGTATATTGTGTTGGGGGAAGAGGAGTGTCATGAGAGTCGTGTCATCCGTGCCAAGCGCCGCAAAGACCCTGATAGTGCAAAGTGGCGTGACGGCTCATAGGCCAGCCCTTTGTCATCCCCCTGATGGAAGGCAGCTACGCTGCTCCCTCTGTCCCGTGCACGGACACGGAGTAACGCCATTCCAGCTGCAGGAGTGACTGGATCAACAAACCCTTTTGGGATATTCTCACCCTTTTCCTCAGACAGATTGAGACTTTGTAAAAATATTCCTTTATGGAAATGCACAAGAGCTCGATTTCTGTTTTCATGTGACTCAGTTATCACGGTTAGTCTTGAAACCAATTTCTATAAGTAGGAAGCAATCGATATACATAATGAAACAGATCCTGTCCCTGACATCTTCCATTTCATTTTCTCTATGAATAATTTGCTGGTAATTCATTTCAAGTGCTGCATTCAGTGCCTAAAATGATCCCAAGTATGAAAATGAAGCAGCAGAGGACAACGCCAGAAACTCAAGGATCATTTAACAAATAGGGAAATACAAAGCTATGAAACAGTTGAAGACTGTCACCAAGAACAGAAAGAAAAAGATGAAGAGACAGGTTTAAGACCTTCTCAAGCCACCAGAAAGTTTTAATTTTATTTTCACAGTAAAACAAAGATCACTGTAACTATCAGCAACATGTTGTTTTGTTGCTGGTCTGAGGTAAATATGTCTTTTCCGTACTCTGCTGTGCTCAAACGGCTCTGCAGGCCAAGTCCTTCTGCAGTCATACACCATTCAAGGACACTTCAACTTTCAGTTCTACTTCTGCAAACTCCATTTTTTGTGTGGACAGTGAGCGAGTCATTTTAAAGCATTTCTCAAAAGGATTTTAAATTTTATTATTGAAGCTGTTCATTTTTTCACTCTTAAAAACTGCCAAAAAAAGAGATAATTTACATCTTTTATGAGGCATACAAGATATGAAACCCTGAACTAAGAAAATGAAAGAAGGCATAGAATCCAGCTGCGAAGGTCCTAGAAGCTTGGAATACGGGCTATATCTTCTGCTATGGGGTCTGCACCAGCTGCAACACATCGTGTACCAGAGAAGAAAAGGTTTAGGTCACTATACTGTGGACACTTTGTACAGCACACATGATGTTGTGACATCCTAACAAAGTACACTATAATATGAACTTGCTCAATACTGTCCCATTACACACCTCTCAGGCAAAGCATGCAGGCGGATATTATCCATGTCATTTCTGTGCTGCCAACAGAGGGAATGTAACATTAGTTTCAGAGGAAATTTAATATTTCAAGTGCATGGGCTTTTAACTTATCTATTACACCTCTTACAAAAAAGCAGAAATGAGAGAGGGACTGATCATGCCTTGTGCTGTGGAACAGAATATGATAATCATCATGGCAATCCTCGATGGGAGCTTCTAATATATTATTTATAAGAAGTTTAGAATCCTACAGATTCTACAAGGACTAGCAGCAACACATTACAAATATCTGGAACTTTACCAAGAATCACAGCAAAGGAAAAGACCGGAGCAGGAAATTAAAAAGCTAGGATATTGAAATATTACCATCATTGTTTGCACATGACATTATTTGCCTCTCTGAATCTAAAGACACGTCTAACAGACCAGGAGAAATGTTCCAAGTTTAAGCTTTAAAAAGTTCACTTTCAGCTATCATTCTCAGCAATACATTAAATCCAGGTCTTTTATCCATCACTCTCTCCTTCCAAAAAAGCATAAAGAAAACAAAAAATTGGGTTTAAACGAGAAACCAACAAGCAACTTTCAACACCAGTAGAGAAGCCAGCATTTACTGAAACACGCATTGCGGTAAATGTAGTTCTAGTGTAAGAATGGGCAGATCGAGAACAGCAGGCCAATTGAGAAACCTTCATCATTTTGCCCATGTGAAAAACAAGGAGGAAGCCCAGCTTGCTATCTGGCACACTTGAAGATTGTTGTCAAAACATAAACAGGCAGCTAAAATAACAGTACAACGGCTGGTGCCTGTCGGGAATGTTTGTCTTTTAGACAAAGGGGGATAAATATGATTTAGCATTGATCTGGCACTGCAGTAAATGGAAAAGTACTGAATGGAAACTGGACTCCAGTGGTCACAAACTCGATCAGCTTAATGTCCCAGAATCCCATGGTTTCATTGTATGACTTTGATCAATAAATTTTGCATTACTTCCTGACTAAGAAAACTTCAACATAAACAGTAAAGAAATGGTGGTAAAAAAGAGGAGATTTATTTTATACATTGTACTAGTTTATGCATGTTTGTAGCGATAACTAATTTAATAGTTTAATTTCATACTATATCTACCTTCAACTTATGCACATCCTTAAAATCCTGCAAATACAGGCTTTTACATTTGCTGAATACTGCAAGCAAAGCAATGGTTAGAACACCAACTCAGATTTCATTGTATGAATTATGAAATGAAAACAAACATTAACTAGATGCTGTTGGAACAACAACACTATACCCCAACCTCCCCAGTCTCTAGCCTCCTTACACACTCTCTCCACTGCTCCAAAAATATTTCTTAAAAGCCAGATTTTCTGTGACTTGTCTCAGTATAATTAGGTTCCCCAGATCTGCATCTGTGGCTGTCCATTCACGTGACACTGTTTCAGTCACAGAGCCAGGCGGCGCTGGCGCTTCTCAACGAAGTTATCCTCAAAGCGCCCTGTGGTCTGTTTCTCAGGTAAGTGGGGCAAAGATATGATTGTAAACTTCTGCAGCAGCCTGGTGTACAGCCAGTCAAAATGTTTGTAGCGTCGATACACTGAACGACCTGTGTGACTCGGTGTTATGCGGTAGGAGATGTATGTTTTGATACCTCTAAACTTGGTCTGCTTGGTGGGATCCTCAATGGAGCAAGAAAAAGGCTTGGGGGTGTCCTTCCACTGGGGGCCTAGAGGACCCATTTCAATGGTATAGGACTCTGCTCTCTTAGCCGTCAGGAGTACATCGCCCAATACGAATGCCTCATTTGTCTCATATCACCTATACAATCTTACCAGTAGTAGTTTGAAAGAGATCCATCAAATACTTTTAGAGTTACTGTGTTCACAAGATCAAGTGCCTTCTGCAGCTACCCCTTCCTTCCTTGCTGCCACCTAGTGACGCGGCTTCAGTTTTGGTGAGATTTGTCCCAAAATAAAATCAAGTGTAGATCCTCATCCAAATAATGTTTTTGTGAAGTGGCAATAAGATCCATCAAATAGTTTTTGAGTTAACCCGTTCACAAGTTCAAGTGTCTTCTGCAGTCACCCTTTCCTTTGCTGCTACTAAGCAGTGTTGCTTCAGTTTTGGTGTGATTCAATGGTATCTTCACCAATGTAATACATCTCCAAAGTCTGAAAAAGATCCATCAATTACTTTTTGAGTTATCCTGCTTATGAGCTAAATGTCTGTGGCAGCAGTGGTGAGCAGGTCCCAAAGTCATATGTATTCCCTGTCTGGGGAATACAATTATAGGTATTACATTACAAAAACTCAGAGGTACTGGGGTTCACCACTATGTTTTTTTAACATGCTCATATTTGTTGAAAATACACATCATGGAGCAATAAGTTGATAAGGAAAAGGAAAAGGAAATGAATTTTACTTGTAGCAATATTGTATGTCCCTAGAGCAGGGACCTTAAGTTCCTTGATTGGCCACATGTCTGCTGATGTTCAGTCCAGCCCCCTTCCCATGGGCCTGCTGCTCATGTATTTCTCCAGAAATGTACAGTACAAGTCTGGCATTTCCTGACACAGCTCTATCTGTAAATGTGATTCATGCTACAGTCTGGTAGGGTGTGCCCCCGCCTTGTGCCCGATGCTGCCCAGGACAGCCTCCACCCCACCCCGCCAGCCTACTCAGGGTATGCAGTTAGGAGACTGATGGGTGAGATTATAAACACTCTTTACTACCTGAAAAATAGACCTGAACAGAAGCAGACATCGTCCCTGTCTTACTGTTAGCCTACAGCTGATAATAAACATCCAACAAAATATCTAAATGTTACATATTCTGAGGTTTTTTCCTTTGTGTAAGAAAATGATTAAATAACAACCAGCATGGTATTTCAGAAGGCAATACATATGATAAAGGAATCTATAAAATGTTCTATTATGGCATACAAAAAATAGAAAACATTTACCTTTCTGTACATGAATGATGTCTGGGAAGTTGGCCAGTAGGCCCCGGTAGTATGAGAATCTGTCCAGCACATGGAAGAGGTCGTACTTTGGCTGTTCTGCAAACATCTCCCCAATGTTCTCAAAGGTCTGGCCTGTATGGGAGATGGCGCTGTTCAAGGCATCTGAGCAGTAAGGGGGGTCAAGGGTGAACGTCTGGCTAATGGACTGGAAGGCATACCCAAGTCTCTGGAATGCCTTGCGGAAATCGCCCACGTGCTTGCGGACCAGGTCGGCCACCACGTGGGCTGACTGCATGATGCTCTCATCCATACCCTTGGCAAAGTTCTTGAAGATACCTATCCTTTCCTCCACTTTCCGCAAGTCCAGGTGCTCATTAGGGATCTGCAAGGTCAGTAGGAAATGAGCACCTACCATCTCATCTCGTTCTGCCCTGCGCTTCCCCAGCTTCCACTGCCGGTGCTCGGTGCACAGGAGGAAATGCTGGAAGCCTTCATACTGTGAGAGCACTGGATGGCTGGTCATGTGATCCATCCACAGAGCCAGGCGGCGCTGGCGCTTCTCAACGAAATTATCCTCAAAGCGCCCTGTGGTCTGTTTCTCAGGTAAGTGGGGCAAAGATATGATTGTAAACTTCTGCAGCAGCCTGGTGTACAGCCAGTCAAAATGTTTGTAGCGTCGATACACTGAACGACCTGTGTGACTCGGTGTTATGCGGTAGGAGATGTATGTTTTGATACCTCTAAACTTGGTCTGCTTGGTGGGATCCTCAATGGAGCAAGAAAAAGGCTTGGGGGTGTCCTTCCACTGGGGGCCTAGAGGACCCATTTCAATGGTATAGGACTCTGCTCTCTTAGCCGTCAGGAGTACATCGCCCAATACGAATGCCTCCACCCCAGAGCGCACAAAGCTTGAGAAGCGGTTCAGATTCCTGGTTACCATGCTGCCCTTTAGTGATCTACACATTCTGTCAGCTCTCTCTGTGGGTTTCAGATGATGGTGAACAGTTGGGCTGCTGCAGGGAATTCCACAGCTCCGCTCATTAGTGTTGGCACCTTGCTGGGGATGGCCCTCTTCCTCCACTGACACACTGTCATCCCAGCCATCCCAGCTATTGTCATCTTCACAGCTCTGCTGGCCACCCGCAGGCACGTCCTGAGTGGGCAGGAAGCTCAACTGATTTCCAGAAGAGCCAGCTGGGCTTGGGGAACACTCCGTCAGGTTCAAATGAGGCCGGATTATTTCCACATAAGATGCGGGGAAGAGACCCATCTGCCCTCGACTGTTCTCACCCTGTAACCAACCATCTATAGAGTGCTCATCAATAATGATTAGTTCCTCATTCTCCAAAATGCTGATCTCCTCTTTGTTTTCAGTATGGAAATCATAGAGAGCCTTGGCTTTTAGTGACATATTTACTAAGTTTGTTTCTTCTCCCTCTTCTTCAAATAGAAAGCAATGACAGACTACATACTGCTCTAAGCTATACAGTAATAGACATTAAATCTGCTGCCTTGCATTAAATCAAATTTGCCTTGCATCTTATTTATATATACATATATCAACACTTCGGCTCCCTCACACATAACTGCTCGACCACATGCTCCATTTCTGAAAGTTCGGGTTGAAACCAAGACACACACATGAAATTCCAGTGAAGCTAACAACTCCTCCAGTTATAATAGCTAACAGTCCACAACTGATATAAAAACTTCTTCAGCTGTAAAATTTAATGTAACCTTGATGTGTGTCAGGTTTCACCTTAGAATGCACAAATGCTTTCATGTACATGCATTTTCCCTTCACAGAATAGCCAGTAATAAAAACAAATAGTAGGCCTATGTAATACAAGCACTTGATAATTAAAACATTACAAAACCATTTTAAATTAAATTTAAATTTTCATTAGTTTAATATTAATTACTACTTTAAATATATTAGATTTAAATTCAGCTGTTAAAAAGATGGATATATGAATTTAGATTTACGCAAACCCGTGGCACTACAGCACACAATGTCTGTAACAAAACTGGAAAAATCTCTTCAAATATTTATTTCACTTAATAACTCTCAACTTTTTTCTCGAATTTATTCTTACTTTAATTAACCCTTCCCAGCGGCTCCGGTAATTAACCTTCATCTCCCAAAGAAGAATCATTTGCCAAAGAATAAGCGGCCAACTCCCTTAGGCGAAATAATTCAGCTGGAGAATTGGACTGATAGTCCGTTAAAATGGCTGTATCCCTTTAAAACTCCGAAAGAGAAGTCTTCAAATGTCATAATCCTTTACATTTGATGGGATTTGATAGATAAATCAGCCGAGATGATTCCAGCATCCCACCATCATCTTCCAAAGTCTTCCTCAGTAAATACGCGTGATGGATGTATGAACAGGGCACCGTACGCCTGACATGCGTTCCTTTATTTTTCCCTGTTTGGGATGTTTTTATTAATCTCGACTTGCTTTCTTCCGGTAAGTCGGATAGTGATGTGAAGAATGCAGTCTCCAAATTACGATAACAGTTTGATCCGAGTAAGTTTTTGTTCTTGTGGCGTTGTGCCACAATTGCCAAGCCGATTCAGCCTCCCAACGCGGTAAATGCGGCAAATAGCGCAGCAGCGCCACTTACAGGCAAGACGCGTCTTGCCATATTAATCCTATTGACACAAACTTACCTTTCAGGGACTAAAATAGTGCTAAAATGTTTAGGATTTTTTTACATTCACGGGTATTCGTGATGCACACAATATACGGAAACATCCTGTAGAACAGGCAAAAAATAAAAAATAGATCAATGTCAACAAATCCAAGCACCAGCTTCACGTTTGTTTTCTTGTATCACCCTTTGTTTTTATTATGGAAATAAGCAATCCGGTGGTTAAGTGATAATGTGACAGCAGTGTTAATTCGAAGCCGGCCCAGTACGCGCAGACTACCTCCCAGCGCCCCTTTCCTTTCCATGATGAATTCCTCCCAAGGACATAATTTCTGAATTTAAATTGTTCTGTGGTGTGAGCACCTTGCAAAGACTTGGTATTCGATCACGCTGTAAACTGGATACGATCTATGTATTCCTTGATACCAAACTAAATCACAATAGGCCGTTTTCCAAAATGACAGATGTTCATTCAAGAATTTCTATACAGGGAAAAAATGAATTTGTGACATATTGTCATTTAATGTTGCCGAAACTCCGAGAAGAAAGTTAGTCGTCCAACATAATTTTTCGCAGTAAAAAAAATACTGTAACAGGATTTGCGATCCAGGTCATGTTTTAATAAAAGCAGACAAGCTCTATTACAAACCGAGAATGTAAAACACTATCCGGTACAAAATGTATTATTTACAACATACAGATACACACATCAAATAACAGAATTACATATATGAGCAGCGCCATGCACAACATGCTGTATCCTAGATATGCTGACAGGTTCTTGTCAACAAGCTGCGATCGTGAGCCACCATCAGTTGCCTTAGATAACCGTGTAATTCGTATATATTTTTTGTGTGTAAAAAATCAGCCTAATAGTGTAATACCTTAGCGATGCCAAATGTGTACATCGTTTCTTTGCCTGACGAGACTATTAATGCTATTATTATAATATTTGGATTTGCGTTCAGCACAATTTGGTCATTGTAAGCGGCTTATAATTGGCACTGCCATAAAGGTAAAGTTTGTGACAGCTAAAATAAGTCTGACCTAAAATAGTGCCATTGTCATTGATTCATATGGTAAGTTTTAACTTGGACTTCATTCAGTCGAACCGACCTTCTAAAAGGTTAATGGTCTGATCTCAGGACTGGACCCCTTTTCTCAAGGTAAATTGCTCCAAGTGGACATTAGGTTGCATACATGGGAAAGTCTAAAACGGGTATGTCGCTTCACATAATGTTGTTTAACAGAGGGTTAAGGTTAGAAGAACACAAGGTTAATACATAAGATTAGAAGCTTATTGAAGACGTGCAAACACCTCGAAAGACTTGACAGGCTGAAGACACACTTCTATATTTCACAAATTATTCTGTCATCTTAACAAAACAAAACCGTTTTAAAACAGTTGAATTCTTTTTGCTGTTAACGATCTACTGCTCGGTTTCGGAATTTTATGACTAATAGGAGCAGTTATTATACGCGTCCTTTTACTTAAAATCTCTGTTGTGGATTTAAAAGGCGTTTGTTTTTGTTCGCTTATAGCACATTACTGCTATTAATTTTACCCATCACATAACATTCCAGTTTTGTTTCTCTTAGCAGTTCTTTTTGTTATTTAAAGGGCGGCTTTGTGTCGTATAACATTTTCAAAGAAATACGCGTGATTAAACATGTAGCCAGTGCACAAAGTGCTTTATATCTCTATAGCAGGAGTCACCAACCTTTCTGAAACTGAGAGCTACTTCACGGGGACTGATCCATACGAAGGGCTACCATGTTGGTGACTCCTTCTCTCTAGTATAATAAAAATGGGGGGTGGCGCGGTGATTAGCACTGCTGCCTCATAGTAAGAAGGCCCCAGGTTCGGTCCCAGGCCCTTTCTGTGTGGAGTTCGCACGCTCTCCCCGTGTTCATGTGGGTTTTTGCTGGGGGCTCTGGTTTCCTCCCACAGCCCTAAAGCATACAGGATAGGTTGATTGGTGTGTCTAAAATTGGCCCTGTACGTGTGTATTCGCCCAGCAGTGTGTTGGCGACTGCCCAGGGTTGGTTTCCACCTGCACCCATTGTTCCCAGGATTGGCTCCAGTACTCCCCCACAACCCAAGCTGGGATTAAGCAGTTTCAGGAAATGGATGAATGAATAATAAAAATGTATTTTATCTGCAGTCGACTGAAAATGTGACTATTTGATTAAGCTTTCTGAAGGCAATAGGAGCTAATTTGTTAGCAGAGGAAGCGCGAGCGCACGTCTCACCTTCTCTGCAAGGTGTTTAATTTGCTCCCTCTTTCTCGTATTGTGACCTTAATTTGAAGCTGCCAATGTGTTTTACTCTTCAAGTGCATGTTTTATTATGTTCACATAAAAACCAAAAATAAAGTACACCCACAAGGGGAAATTTTCATGGCAGGGTTACCAAATCTCACGCATCTGGCATGAAACTCACGCTTTTAGACTGTCGTGCTCATGCAAAAAATGTTAAGGCAAATATGCATTGTTGCATTATAAACTTAAAATCATCTACATCAAAAGCGTTGGGGTAGTTTGCAAGCCCTACAGACCATTTATAAGGTAATAAAACTGTTACATACATGTAAAAGTCTATTACTCTTTAAAACATGTCTCGATCATCTTCATTAGACCACATGATCACCAGCATCACAATTTGCAGCACAATGGGCATGAACTTTACTAGCATGGAACATCTATGCGTGAAAATCTTCTGCAGCAATTACAAGAAAAATCAGTACTCAGAGTGAATAGGAGCCGTCTGTTGATGTCAGTGAGAGCCGTATACCTTCCACCTTCCCTGCTGGAATAAATTCACCAATTGCATTCAGACATGGTCACCTGTCACAAAACAAAAATGGTTAAAAGGTACATTGTCACAAATGACAGTAAACGCTATCACGCCTGTTTACAATAGCCCTCGTTCTTCATCCAAGAAAACATCTATTGTTCATTGGGTCAAGCGATATAGCAAGTTGTGTAGCACAGCCCAACTGTGGGAATATATTAATCAACACTATCTCTTGATATGATGCCGCACATAGGGGTATTTCATCATCTTTGAACAGAAAGGTTGACCAATAACAGGCTAGATAGCATGCAGAGTCATGTGACACAGGGACGGGGGGGAGAAACAGGAACTTCACAATGTTTTGCCCACATTTCCTGTGTAGTTTGAAGCCAGTTCATCAACATATAAGAAAACGTAGAATTGCATTTGTCTTAAGTTCGTTGATTCAGCCACCTTTCTTCCAATCTATTATCCTGGCCATTTATTTCAAAAAAAGTTGGGACAGGGCAACAAAAGACTGGAAAAGTTGTGTGATGCAAAACACATGGTTGAATGTCTCACAACTAATTAGATTAATTGGCAACAGGTCAGTAAGATGACTGGGTTTAAAAAGAGCTTCCCAGAGCAGTGGACTGTCAGTGCAGGGAAGACAGGCAGAGGATTATTTTGTTATATGTTGTCTTCGTTCTGTTTTCTATTAAATATGGGTTTATATGATTTGTAAATCACTGCATTCTGCTTTTATTTAGATTTTACACAGCGTCCCAACTTTTTTACAACATGGTTGTACGTAATTTGGAATAGATTTTCTTTGAACGAGGATTTGAGTTAGGTTATTCCTTCCATAAAGGGGTGTGATGTTAAGCGGTGGTGTCTTAATGGTTAGGGAAGCGCACTTGTAATTGAAAGATTGTAGGTTTGAATCCCCGACCAGCAAGGCACCACTGAGGTACCCTGAGCAAGGTACCATCCCCAAGCACTGCTCCCCGGGCGCTGAATTAGCTGCCCCCTGCTATGTCACATATGGGTTAAATGCAGAGGACACATTTTGTTGTGGTGTGTCAACAATGACAATTAATCACTAAATTATATATTATTTTGATGCAAACTTGGCTACATTTACCTAATTATCACATTCATAAAGTGGCAGTATTGTAAACGCATTTCTCAGCCAAGTTGCAGAAGCTAGTGGAATATGTTTCTCAAGTTGATATTAGCGCATAATTAATTTTCCCTTACATTTATTGCCTAAAAATGGTATCTTATTTATTAAGAAGTCATGCTTGGCCATCTGGGTGTGTTGCAGGGTTGGGGCCTGTATTTGGAACCAGAATTGGAAATAAATTGTAATTTCAGTAATAGAAATTCAGTTAAATCTTTGCAAGTCCATGTTTTGTGAGTTTCCTTAGCTTACTTCTCAGATCACAGGTAGGGATTTGTATTTCCATTCCTGAATATAATGTTCAAGGAACCTTTCAGGTAGAAGAAAAGTTTCTATGAAGTAAATTAAATAAAAACAAGAACCGAGGAACGATGGTTTGCTAGAACCTTTTCGAGGCCGACCGGAAGCCCAGAAGTCCTTCTCCATGGCCCATACCCGAGTTTTTGCTTCAGCAACCGCCAAAGCTGATTTCCACTGGGCCTGTTGGTACCTGTCAGCTGCTTCAGGAGTCCCACAAGCAAACAAAGCTCAGAAGGCCTCCTTCTTCACAAGCTGACCAAGCTCAGATGGCCTCCTTCTTCACAAGCTGACCAAGCTCAGAAGGCCTCCTTCTTCACAAGCCCACCAAGCTCAGATGGCCTCCTTCTTCACAAGCTGACCAAGCTCAGAAGGCCTCCTTCTTCACAAGCTGACCAAGCTCAGATGGCCTCCTTCTTCACAAGCTGACCAAGCTCAGAAGGCTCAGAAGGCCTCCTCCTTCAGCCTCACAGCACACTTTACCACTGGTGTCCATCATCAAGTTTGGGATTACCACCGTGCCGGGCACCAACAAACTTATGACCACAGCTCCACACGTGGCATCTTCCCCCACCATTGGATCCAACTCACCACCAGGTGGTTATCTGTTGACAGCTCAGCTCCTCTCTTCACCTGAGTGTCCAAAAACTATGGACACAGATCTGATAATACAATTACAAAATCAATCATCGCACTGTGGCCTATTGTGCTCTGGTGCCAAGTGCACTTATGAACACCGGATTTGGGGAAAAAAATGATCTAGATAAAGTATTTTTCCCTATTGCCCAGCCCTAGTGTGAGGGTAACCAAAGAAATTACCTCATCATCTCCAGCCGGCTATTCCATCTAGCTGCATTTGTAGCCTGGACCTTTAGGTGGCTCTCAAAGATTTCCATTCCCCTTGCAGTTTGGTGCCAAAATGACAAAAGTCTCTGAACTTGTGCCATCACAGCATTTAGCAACTTGTTCCAGAGTATCGCGGACCACAAGCTGGAGTGTGTGAATAAAGCATCGGTGTCTCTCAGGTTGCAAATAATCCAGTTTATCAGTTATACTGACCTCTGCAAGATCACCCACATCACCATGATCATTCTCATCTCTCCCACAGCTGCATATTCATGACTGAGTGATAAAGGAGTAAATGCCTTCAGCACATTAGCGTTATCAGTCACAATGACAGAAATTTTGTTGACAATGTTGGCAATGATATTCTCATATTTCAGAAAAAATGTCAGTTGTGTGTTTGCCCCTGAACCTCACAAGCCAGCATTACTGTGTGAGCTACTGTGTGTTTCTTTCGCAAAAAGCATTCTACTGAACCAGCTCTTTAATGATATTTTAATGACTGTAGATAATGGTGACTATTCAGTGTTGGTACTCCTTGACCTTACTGCGGCGTTCAACAAAAAATTTAAGTAATTTTTGAATGACTTAAATTTGGTTGAGATCTCTGGTTCTGCATTAAATTGGTTTTCATCTTACTTATCAAACAGGTATTTTTCTGTCTGTGTGGGGGAAGTCTTTTCTGATACATCAGCACTGAATAGCGAGTACCTCAGGGATCTATCCTTGGGCCACTCCATGTTTCTATATACATACTTCCTTTGGCTGACATTATTAGGTCTCTTAAATGCATTTCTTATAATATCTATGTAGATGATATTCAGCTATATATCTCTTTTAAACCCCACCAGCTTGATAAGCTCTCTATTTTAACTGATTGTTTTACGCAAATTAAAATTGGCTGTCTAATAATTACTTGTTCATGAATTATCAGAAGACTGACATTATCATTGTATCACCCCCAGTATTCGGGAGGCACACCTAGTATTTGCATTTAGAATAAAATACAATGATTTTGCTACAAAAATACTTTAAAAAGAAACCTCTGTATCTGCAAACACACTCATAAAACATACATGAAAGCATTTGAAGCATTCATACTTCAGTGTGACTACTCAGAGAGTAAAGTACAAACACTGGCAGTATAAATATTTGTATGCTGGGCTTATCGTGTGTGTGCGTAGGAACTGCCCCTAAAGGGAGCGGATTGCCACAGCGCCTGTGACCCATCAGAAGTTCAAGTCCAGTTTATTTCCATAGCCCATTTCAGACAGTCGAGGTTGACACAAAGTGCTGTACAAATCATAAAGAGGACAAACACATACGACATCATGACACTAGACAGCTCCTATATTGAATTAAAAGCCAAAGCCCAAGGATCCCTTGGGTTTTAAATCAAGCTTTGAACGTGGACAATGTTGGGCCTGCTGAATGTGCAGGTGCAAATGGTTCTACAATGTTGGGCCTGCAACCGTGAATGCATGATTTCCCCTAAGCCTCAGCCTAAATTTTGGGATCAGAAGAGCCATATCTTCCACGGCTGTGGAAAGATGGGATTCTTATCATAAAAGAACATGCATAAAAGCCATAGTTGATGAAGTAGGTGCCAGTAGGGTTTGTATGTGCTCCATTCATCATAAGCTGTAGTCAGTGCAGCCAGGGGCATGGTTAGAGATGAATGGATAGAGGGGCTGAGTCTTTAAGGGGAGTGGCAAACATATATAATATAAGAAGCTATTTATGACTTATGCCAATACATGCACATTTATTTGGGGGGGGGGGGGGGGGCTAAAATAGGCCAAATGATGTAC
>JAODLD010000075.1:186186-197671 GCA_026781065.1 Mormyrops boulengeri | reverse complement strand
CTCCTTGCTCAGCTGGTTGGTTGAAACAAAATCCTGGTCTGGATTTTTACTTTCTGGACCTGAAATTGACACCTCTGGTCCCTTGTTGAAGCCCACGTTATCATGTATTTCAGTTCCCTTACTCTGTTCTCCAGTCGGTCATTGTGTTTGCTCCATGCTTTGCTGGGTGTGCTGTATTTATTCCTGTGTCACTCCCTGCTCCCGGTTCTTGTTTTCTACCTGTGTTTAGACCACTCGTGTTTTTTTTCTTGCTTTTTTTGAGTTCAGCTTCAATAAAGCCCCTTGTATTTTGTACGCTGCAGTGTGGATTGCCCATCATTCCATCATGCTCTGATAGGCAGCAGTTCAAACAGATGGTCTCCAGGGTGTGATGCATCACTGAGCTTGTTTGTGGCGCTATGAAGACAATGAATACAACTGTACATGTCTTGTAGGGAAGGTAATGAGAGACAGCAATCTGAATTCCTGATGATTTACTGCAGAGCACTTTTATTGGTCACTGAGCAGTTTCCAAACCAGGTGGTGATGTTATAGGTTAAAATGCTCTCCATAGAGCTACGGTAAAAGGATAGTAGTAGTGTGTGCAGGAAGTTTAGCCTCTGTTGTGCTTTCTTAATCAGTGGTCTGGTGTTGTTGGACAATGGGTCCTGACTTAAAGCTTGAGACCCTTTTTCGCTGTGGCACTGTTGATATGGTTGGGAGTAGGCTTGTTGCGCCTTCTCCCAAAATCTGTAATGAACTCTTTGGTCTTGTCTGTGTTAAGTGCATAGAATTCACAGCTAAAATCAAAACATTCAGTAAGCGTCCCGAGGGGAAAGGTGAGGAAACATTGTTACTTGGTTCATTTCATTTTGTAAAAATTTACTCAGAGGATAAAAATATCGTAATCAGCAATATTTGTTGTGTTTTGTTGAAGGATAATACCTTAAAATGAGGATCTTTCTAGTTACTAAGTGGTTGCCAGGGTTCTCTTTATAGATCCATTTGCCAAATAGGGTTTAGATTTAAATCTATTTTACCTTCTGCTTTGGGAGCAATGTCATAAACTGAGAAAAAAGTCTGTTGGTGGACATATCGGATTGAAATGATTTTATGTTGTAATAGCTTTATTTGACCCATTCAACAATTATATAGACAACATTAACTGTATTCCCCAAATGGGGAATACATTCAGTTTTGGTACTAGTCCACTGCTACCACTGCAGATGCTTTCTTGTTAACATGATAATTCAAGAAGTCTTTGATTGATCTTTTTCAAACTTTGCAGGCGTATTATCTGGGTGACGAACTGAAACTGATCAAATTTTGAAATAGATTGCCCCAAAACTGGTACACCACCACATGGTCATAGCAAAGAAAAGGATGCTTGATGCCGTTAAAGTGATCTATTTAAAGGATCGTTCTCAAACTTTGCAGACACATTGTTTCAGTAAAATTTTAAAACAAAACACCTGATGCTGAAGCAGTGCTGCTTAGTGGCAACAAAGGTATGGATTAAATCAGATGACCTTCATTGTTTGCAAATGTAATCGTGTCATATGAAAATTCCACAGTAAACTGAAAATATTACCATAACACTGCCTAAGCCCTCCCTATACCTTCCCAAAAAATCTTGGAGCCTAATGTTACCTAAATCCCCACCGCATCCCCCTAAGTAAATTTCACTGGATACTGGATTTCTACTGATAAAATTTTAGTAGAAGGAGGCTGGCAAAGAGAAAAAATTATAAACCATATTAACTTTATTTTAGAATACTCAAATAGCCAGAGTACCTGCGGTCATGGAAAACCTGGAAAAGTTTTGGAATTTTTAAATAATTTTTCCAGGCCCTGGATAAGTTTTGGAATTTTTGGATAGAGAGGAAAAGATTTGGAAACTAGCCTTGTTTATTTTTGTTTCCCGCTTTGTTCTGCAACGCAAATGTACGAGTGGAAGTCAATCCATTTCCGGCACTTTTACCGCGCAGATTTCGCGTATTTGAGATCGCAGCTTTTTCGCTCACTATTCCAGTTTTTATTGTTTTATTTATTTTTTGCACGTATTTGAATTTTATTGATCACAGTTTCCTGTTTTTGAGTTCGTTTGCCTCTACCAATCATCAATCGTGTAATTATTTTAATATTGGGATTAATTTTCTTAATAATTGAACGCTATTTTTACATTGGCAAAAGTTGTCCACTGTTTGTGTTTATTTGGTATGCAGATTGGCTATTATCGTACTGAAAATTGTAGTATTATTATCTGAAACTGCATGATCGTCAAATCAAAGCAAACTTTTGGGTTTTGGAAAATTTTCTTATGGTAATGAAAAGTTTTGGAAAAGTCATGGAAATTTATTCTGCTAGAATTGGGGGAACCCTGAATAGCTATATTGTGCCCCATAGTTTGAGAATCACTGATCTGTACAATGCTTGTGGAAAGTTTAAAATCCATCCTGTAATTGTAGACAGTACGTTTACATGCACACTAAGAATATCGAATTGTTGTGTTAGTCCAACTAAAACCAGATTTCTAAAGTACATGTAAGCATGTTAGTCCGACTGAAATCGTACTAAATTGAATCTCGAAGTCAGACCATGACACCCAGATAATGTGATTGGGAGTTGATTTACTCCTTCATGCATACATTCAATCGGACTCAAACTGGCCTAGGTGCTTTGCACATCCTCCGCAGTTTCTCCCCCTGGATTTGATCCAGAAGTAACAGAAGAAGCCGTTGCAAAGAAGAAGCTTGGACCATAGCAGAGTACATACAGCATGTATGAAATGTACAGCGCTGTAAAATTGTCCAATACACAGCTCAACTAAAGGGTGCTTTTCCACCACACCTAGTACCGTACTTTTGGTACTTCAAAAAGGTATTGGTTTTACACTGGCGTAAAAACTGGTACCGTTGCCGAATGACAACACAACACGAGGCAGGGTATTTTGTACTGAAAGTTGAAAAATGGCTGTAGTAGGATTGGACAACGTGTGATATTAATACCAACATTGCATGTTATGCCCGTCCAATTCTTACATCACTAGTCAGCTAGATTAAGGTCAGGCTTTTTCTTACTGTCAATTTGGCATGGATATTATAGTGCAGGGAGTTTAGGTCTTGCTAAAACATTTTCACTCTGTCATAGGACAAAAAGACCTAGCAAGTTTTGCAATTTTAATGATTCCTTTTCAAGATTATCTATGTATAAAAATCAGAATCAGAATCCTTTTATTAGTCAAGTATGTTTCCATACATGGAATTTGCCTTTGTGGTGCTTTTAGAAGATATTACAAAAAACACACAACAATTAGCAAAGGTATATACAGAAAAGTAATAAACACTAGATTTGTAATTGGGTTTTAACACACAAAAACATCAAACAAAGTGCCGAGCAACGCACCGTAGCTGCCACACCGGGTGCCATCTTGTCCCCTTGTTTTTAAAATCAGTTTAAAGTTTTCCTCCACTCCTTTTGCATGAGTGCTGCATGCGATCTCTGGGACAGTCAGAATCACTTTCATCCTTGCTGTTTAAATCACTGATAGATGGGTTCAATTGCATTGCAATATTCGAACATTTTCTAATACTATGCTGTCATAGTATATTACACAAAATAATACTTTATTTCTTGTTATGCTATCCTGATCTTGTTCTATCTGTTCTTCCGACCAGATCGCAATTAAAGCTTGTGCCACTTCATTTGTCCATGCATCCATTATTACTAATTTTATTATTTTTTATGTCTGTGATGTAATAGGTCAACTGGAAAAAGTCCAATACCGACAAGCTGAAAAGAGCCATATCGCCACCTATTGTAGCGGAGTCAGACATACTTTGGTCAATAAATCGATTCCCCTCCTGTGCATGTATACTGGGACAAGGACAGCAGTCTGATTAAATGACGTAATTGAACTATAACCATAGCTCAACTTAGCTGTGCATGTAAACGTGCTGACTGAAGAGATTTGGGGGCTGTGGGAGGAGTAGGGATTATATGGGGGGGATACATTGTTGCCATTGTGACAGCATCTCTTCTAATTTACAGAGGTTTTTGTATCATTTTGTATCATATCATTTCTCAGAAGATCCGACTAGGTAGCTGAGAAATTGTAATTACAATATGATGTGTGTTCAAGGACTTACATCGGAAAAAATGGAGGCAATAAGAAAGCTACTTTTTGTGCTGTATTTTTCATTCCTCAATGCCAAGATGCATTTGTAGCATTAATTGAGCTTTTCAGAATCCCTTGCTCAAACAGCAGATAGCTCACCAACTACATATCAAATATTGAGACAAAAACCTATATATTTTTTTTGTGATACTCCATTTAATAACAATCTACTAAACATTCAAAACAAGGAGTTTTGCAATGACACGATTCATAAAATTTACCGCTTTCAAAATAATTTGCCTTTCATAGTGGAGTTATCCATTGCCTCCGCCATATTGTTGTAATGACTCGCCCCCACTGGTTAATACGACTTTGTAGTGGTGTTCATGTGCTCTCATCTCGTATTTACGATTTTCCAAGATGACTTGAAGGCAGGGTAAGTTCAGCCCCTCTCTGTTGTTTGGCAGTCCTAATCTCCCTCCACAGTGTTTCTATCTAATGTCTGTAGGGAAACAAAGATAAAAAAGGGAACTGACAGCATAGACCAGCAGAGCATGGAAGGTATTAAATACTCATATCGATGTTGTTAGTGTGATGAAAAGGAAAGAAACCTGTTAATGAGTGAATGGCTGATGGTTATTTCCTCTCCATTAACTCTCGACGCCAGTCTGGTCCTGTTGGGGATGGCTGTTCATGGCCTTTGATCCAGCCAGCTGGAATATCATCCTGTTCCCCCTTGCCCATCCTTATTGGGGGATGGAGTTTACTTACTGTGCCAGACCTTTGGGCTTTTCCAGGATATTCCAGGCTGTGCTGGGCTAGCAAGATGGGCCCTCCCCAGACCTATTTGGCTACAGCTGTGCTAGAGACAGATGACTCAATGCTATTCCGGCAAAGCAGGCTGTGGTTGTTCGGAGCACTTAACATGGGCAAGGTATTACCAGCGCCTAAGATATCACCATTGGCAGTTTATTTGTGGTGAGTTCACCAGCTCACTCTTCTCTGATTCCTGTACTGAGTGTGCCGCTTTCTGCCCTAAACCCAGAACTGTTGGTGCCATGCAACCATGTTACAGTGTGAGGCTCTGCAGGTTGTGCTCATGGTCAAAGGGTTGCTGGTTCAACTCCTGTGGGTGCCAGAGTGGCTTCATTTCTGGGCCCTTGAACATGGCCTTTAACATCATATCAGCTCCAGGGACTGGCTGACCCTGATTTCTCATTCAAACATCTCATTGGATCTTGACTACAGTTTACAGCTTATTTTTAGATAGCAAGCCCAGTCTTTCTTTTTCTATAATGTTAGCATGCCTGGGGGGGTTGGGCAGTCAGTTAACCTTGGATCCCCAGAATTGATTTATTTTTCCTTCCAAATCGAGAGTTTTCGGTTCCTCTTCTCTGTTGCATCTGCCTTTCCTTCTTTCATTTCCATGTCTTCCCCTTTTCTTGTTTTTGAATTATTCTATATAAATTATGCAGGGATGTATCACAACACATTCATATAAAGCTCCTTGGGGCAACTCAGTTGTGAAAGGTGCTATATAAAAATAAATTGAATTGAATTGGATAAATGTATCTACTAAATAAGTAAATATTTTGTGCTTTTAATTTAGTGCATTATTATCATAATTGACTTTAATGAACATGTCGGTGCATGCTTCTCCAATTGGCTTTAATTAGTTGAGCAGACTGTGAAAATAGATGTAATCAAAATGTGTCTAGGTACTTTGATTAATTTTATTGGAATGTAATATGCAGAAAAGTGAAGCTTGTTTGGCTAGTTAGAGTTTTCAGCTGCTTTACCAAATCGCACATTTTTCTAATGAATTTCTTCCACTAGACTGTGACTTAGATTAAGGATCAAGTGAACAGGGATCAGTTTGAGTGATGTACTGAATATTTCTATATTTTTGTTACTGATATGCAAGACACATCACAGTATGTAGTTGTGTCATTGTAAGATGTTATTATAAGCTGTCTTAATATTTGGCTTTGTCATTTATTTAAAAATGGTTTTTGTGCTTTTTGTCTGACCTAAAGAATTGGTGATTCATGATACATGAATGTTGATGTTGACTTGTTATGATAGGTAACATTTGCTTTTTAATTTTCCTCTCATACCATGTCTTCTGTTTTTTTCTTTTTTATTATTATTTTTGGCCATTTGTAAAACATACAACATGCATGATAATCATGCAGTTGTCCAAGGAGGGCTGCTTTAGATAAGTATAGCGTGGGTATATGTCTGCATAGTCATGAAATGATGTCTTAAAAGAATCCCACATAATGTAAAACCCTGTAACAACATTTACTTCGTTATGAAGCATTTCCTCCTAATATTTTAGCCAGAGTTTGAAATCGTATGCAGGTGCTTGATTTTTTTTGTCTCCCCATTGATCACTGACCAATTCTACTGAATATTCATGTTAGTATTTTTCTGTTTGCAATGAAGATAGAGATTGTGTGGCAGTTTATCAAACAAAAAAGAGAAGAATTCATAGGTGTACAAGTGGAGGGGTGTCTATGAGGTTCTGAATAAGCTTTAGTTTGTCACAATATTGGCTTAAAAACTGGGGTGTGGGAAGCACACTGAAAAAATGTTTTTCAGAGCAGAAAGGGGAGTTCAAACTTACAGTGAGACTGAAGAAAAATCATCTGACTTCTTGTCATTCTATGTCATTTTTTTCCTCTAATGAAATATGAGGCTTGCAAATCAAACCAGTTAGTTGCAATAAATTCACAGCAAGTGTTCTGTTGCTGGAAAACATTAAGACGAATCTTGATGTCTTTTGGTGCGATCTTTCCTTTGTGCTCATTAAGTCGCTTCCCCCACCCTCCTAAAGAAGTATTCCCAGATGCTTATTCTCTCACTTCCCTTTTTTTCATGCCTGCCCCCTCCTCCTTTTTGCTGGAGTCAGCCCCTCACATGCACTCGTCACTGTCTTTGCCGGTTGAAATGTGGAGCAGTTTTGAATCGGCAGTGTAGCAAAGGCAGAGGTGCTCATTCTCTGCCAGAGTATAAGGATCTGGCTTCTGAGCTTCTCTCTCTCTCTCAGGCTGTGCCTTGCTCTCTCACTGCGTGTTACACACACACACAGCCTCTACCCGGCTGAGTGAGGAGCAGCGCATTCACATCAGGCGCCAGCACCGGGGGCTAGAAAGCAAGCAGGTCCTCTGAGGCCAGGCAGGATGGGCAGTGACACTCAGGAGGTGGCCCCAGAAAATTCTCACAGAAGGAAGGGCTGAACGAACCCATTTTTTCTTACTCCGAAAGAAAAACAATCAAAACGCTTCTTTGAGGGGACAAAGAGAAGCTATTGCCCTTTATTGTGGGAGTTTGTCAGCAGACGTTGACCAGGTACAGAGAAGAAAACAATATTTGGACTGGGTATTTTTTTATGCCGCGTAAAGCTTGGTCTTTTCTTTTGCCCCAGTTTAGTTTGATTTTGCTGCTGAGCATCGCCTGCACAGACTGGGCCAGTCATCTGTCCCTCCAGCTTACAGGTGCCCTGCCTCCTTGTAGGAGGAGGGAGTGGGTGTCTAGGAGTGCAGCAGAAGGGGGAATCGACAGAAGGTTGAATGGAAGGGTGGAGGGATTGCATTTTCGGTTTAAGGGAGTTTCTGGCAGCTGCTTCATGTCCATCTGCTAATCACTCATCCCAAATCCTAATCCATTGGAGGGGATATCATTTTTTTTTTCCTGGCTTGAAGAACCTGGAGCAGGACTTATTGAGTTGGATGAGCAGAACCAGTGTTTCCCACATTTTTGGATATCCTGTGCAAGCTACCAGGATGTTATACTGCAAGAGCTCCACGAGGAACTAACACAAGGGATTAAAGGCTGCTTGGATTGGCATTGGTGACCTGTAGATGGGTTAAGACTCCATGGCTCTCATTTCAGCTGCCTTGACAGTCACTCATAACAAACATTTCTCCATTTGGCATTCTTGTTTTCTATAATATAAACTCTCCTGATTTACCATTTCCCGGAGTATGTGGATTGAAATTCTTCAGTTTTACTAGGAAAAGGAGCTCTTTACTAGGAGCTCTTGTGGCAGGCACCAGGGCTCACCGTAGTGCTGATATTGTTGGCCAGGAAGGTAGCTGCAAGTAACTGCTAGAGTGCACCTGGCCACTTGGGTAACTAACGCCACTCCTACATCACTGCAGTTTTTCCTAGACGTGCAGGAAAGGAGGGTGGGGACCCCCCTGTCCTTTCCCATCATGGATGCTATTACTGAAGGGACCATTTTGCTTGGAAACTGGAAACAGCCCATCTGAACATCTGTTGAAAAGCACTTATTTTGGACCTTTCTCGTTGTTCACCTCTATTCCTGGTATTGTGTTTCCTGGACTCCCCAGACAGGGTTTGGGATACAGGATGAGCGGTTGTCAATACTCTGTCCCACTCCCTGAACGGGACAGGATGTATCAGCACAAAGTGTCACTGGTGGTACGCTACTTCATGATCCCCTGCAACATCTGCCTGATTCTGCTGGCAACCTCCACGCTTGGCTTTGCTGTGCTCCTCTTTCTGAACAACTGTAGGTGTCTGTGTGTCTGTGTATGTGTTTTTTGTAATTATTATGTTGCGGGGACTAGATTGCCCCACAATGTGATAAAAACCTGCAATTTTTTACCTTAAGGGGACATTTTCCCAGATAACCTTGATTTTATAAAAAATCTGTCACTCTAATAAAAAAAATAAAAATCCTACAGGTCATGTATTTTGTTTGATTACTTATGGTTAAGGATAGGGTGGGGCAGGGATTAAGACTGTCATAGCTGGGATTAATGTTATGCCCATTGAAATGAATGTAGAGGCCCCATAAAGGTATGAATATGTGGATTATGTGTCTTACTACTTGTGCATCAGTATGAGTTTTTGCAAGTGAATGTGTATCGTTACATGTAAATGAGTGACTGAGTAAGTGTGAGATGGACTGAGATTTACGGTCTGTTATCAACAATTTAAAAGTCCTATTAGATGGGACAGATGTTACCCCTGAACTTTGATAGGCTCTGACAGCAGAAGTCTGAAGAATAGACCTTTTGTCATTTCTACAGTATATATGGCATGATATTGGTGTCAAGCATTGTATGACTGACTTGTGTGTTCAGTTTGCTTATGTATAACAGAAGCATAACTGTGAAAGTGTGGAAAAATCTGTACTGTGTATTTTCCTCTAAAAGTAACGGGTCTCATAACCGTATGTTAATAATTTGTCTGCCATTGACTGCTCTCATGTCCTCATAAGGCAAGTGACACAACATGAAACTTTCTCAGATTACCTCGGAGTCTGTGGTCCATTTAGAGGTTACTGTATTAGGTGATCACCACCACAGTGAAAAAGCCATTATGCTGTCCAAGAAAACCTCTGTTAAATGTACTTAGCTACTTTAATGCTGTTGCATCTAAATTCAAATGAAGGTCATTAATTACTTTTATCACACAAATGCAGAACCAGAATGCTTGTGCATTTTTGAGTACATTTCTGAGTTCTCCCACTTTATTGGTCTGATTTTTTTATGCTGACAGGTGGTAGATTTTTGTGAATTTGTGTCTCCTCCTTGTTTCATAAGAACCAATGTCTCTTCCACCTAGACATTGCTGATTCACTTGCTGATAGAGAAAGAGTTCATTTTTGTTACAGCAAAGATGAAGCAGAAGTAATTTCTATCTTGCATGCACTGAATGCTGTACTATAGGCCATGGAGATAAGTGTAGAAATTATTGAATAAAGGGCATTAAAACATAAATTTTGCATGTTATTTTTCTTTTTCCAAACAAGGCCCTCCCAGGCAGTGTTACTTGTAAGTAGGTCATGAGTCAGTATAGGTGCTGAGTGGTTTGGAGCTGATGTGCCTTGGCTGTGGCAGTCCCCCGCCGCTCCCAGCAGTTTGTCAGTTCACCCATGGCAGCATTCAGTGTCACTGGGTGGATTATGGTCATGCATTAGGGTACCTTTACATTTTCTAAATGAGTGGGTTGAGGCAGATTGGTTCAGTGATGTGGTGTGTCCTTTTAGCACATTCTGATATGGAAAGCACTGTTGCATTTTGGGTTGGAGGTTTGAATCATCCTTACACAGTGTATGTCCATGTTCTACCTGTGTTGTGCATATATCCTGTAGGTTGCCTCCTGTACTTCAAAGATGTGTAGTTTGGCTAGAAAGCTTCTCTAAATTGTCCATAGTGTATTACTGTAAATGTGTGCCTGTGTGTGGACTTGGTGATAGACTGGCATCCTGACACATGCTGAATTATTTGTAAGTTTTGTATCACCACTGCCTAACCTTAACCATCTTCCATATTGCGATGAAAGTGGTTTAAAGAGCATACAGAGGGTGCCATAGTTATGTTACCCTTTTACAATGGTTCAGGCTTTAAAACCTGTTTCAGTAGCTGATTGCTCCTATTGGAGAGCTAAAAAAGAATATCTGTAATTTTCACATGAATCATATTGCTAAATATTGAGCTGAATGTGATGCAGTGTCTATGAAGTAATATGCCTTTTATGTTTTTTTTTTTCAGACAAACCAGTTAACTTCCAAAATCAAATACTTGATGGTAAGTAATTGTTGCTTTCTTTCTATTTCCTCTCTACCAGTAACATAGTGCTCCATCAAGGGTTTTAGTTAGGCTCTCCATTTAATTGTAGCAGTGTGGAGACAGGGACATGGTATCATTTGGTCTGGGGTCTTTGTATTTCAGATATAACTTTAGCTCAGCTGCCTTTCATTCACCAGCACTCTATCAGCTGTGCTGTACCTCTTTTTCCTTTATGTTCCAGTGTCATTTACAGCTGTTTGACTTTGTTTCTGGCCCAGTTGGCAGATCTGTACGCTTTAGGCTCAGGCACTATACTCGCTCAAGATACACGCTCGCTAAATTAATACATCCCACTGTGTAAAAGTTTTAGTCAGCATGGATACCTGAATCAGCCTTGCCTACACTGGTAGCACTAATATCCCAGTAATTTTGGAAGCTGAGAGTGACAGCAGGGTCTCTGACAGTGAAAAGAGCTGGAAGCAAACTAGGGAAGGCGATGAATGGGATTCCCATAATCCCTGTGTCACCTGCTCTTTCTCACCATGAATATGATGCAGAATTCAGAATGAACAAAAAACTTTTTCATTTATACAGCTATCTGACCTCAGTCGAATCAAAATCAATTTGAGACATATGCATGCTCATGCAGGTGGGCCATGGTACACCAAATTTTTTTGAAGGTGCATGGATATAGATAAACACAGATGTAAAACAGTCTCTGTCTTTTTAAAGTGACAGTCTTTTTCTGCAGTTCATGGTGGGATTATATACAGTTGAACCCGGTTATGTCGCCGGCCTAGGGGTTTGCCAAAAAGCATCGAGATAACAGATGATCGAGATA